>PISX010017120.1:0-44477 GCA_004024625.1 Mellivora capensis
ATATCTTCTAGACTTCTTTCTTTCTCCTCCCCTTCAGGGATTCCAATAATTCTGACGTTGGAACGTTTCATGGCATCATTTATTTCCCTGATTCTGTTTTCGTGGCTTCTAAGCTGTTTGTTCCAGGCTTCCTCCTGATCCTTTCTCTCTATCTGTTTGTCCTCCAGATCACTAATTCTATCTTCTGTCTCAGTTACCCTAGCTTTTAGAGAATTTAGATTAAATTGGAACTCATTGAGAGCATTGTGAACATCATCCCTGGTGGCTTTCAGTTCTGTCTTAACATTGTGAACATCATTATGTCTCCATCAGAAAGGATGAATACCCAACTTTTGTAGTAACATGGACAGGACTGGAAGAGATTATGCTGAGTGAAATAAGTCAAGCAGAGAGAGTCAATTATCATATGGTTTCACTTATTTGTGGAGCATAACAAATAACATAGAGGACATGGGGAGATGGAGAGGAGAAGGGAGTTGAGGGAAATTGGAAGGGGAGGTGAACCATGAGAGACTATGAGCTCTGAAAAACAACCTGAGGGGTTTTGAAGGGGTCGGGGGTGGAGGTTGGGGCAGTCAGGTGGTGGGTATTAAGGAGGGCACGTATTGCATGGAGAACTGGGTGTGGTGCAAAAACAAAGAATACTGTTATGCTGAAAAGAAATTAAAAAAAAATATATATATATATGCAAAAAAAAAAAAAGGCCACATATTGATGATTACCTTAAGAAGAGGCAAACACGTAGAAGCAGAAGGTAGATTTGTGTTTCCCAGGAGTTGGGAAATTAGGTGGGAAGTGAGAGTGAATGATTTCTTTTTGGGGAGATGAAATGTTCTACATTAGACAGTGGTGATGATTGCACAACTACATAAATATATAATATAGGTATATACATACACACACACATATTTTGCCTAGCTTTTGGGTATTTTCCTTTAGAAAATCATAGGTCTTAATGCTATTTGCTCAAAATACTCTATCATATTTAGTAAACAAAAGTAACAACAAGATGTTTCTTTTCTAGAGTTAAAGAAGTAACATTTCCTTTTATACCAAATATGTTCTATAATTATTTTAATTTTATGTATAAAGTAATTTAAAAAGTAGTTTGGGGGAGAAGGCGTAAATTTTGTGAAGAATTCTTTGTTTTGGATTTTCTTCTAACCTCTGACTAGAGGAGAATTGCGTGAGAGTTAAAATACACAAATCTGCATTCATTCATTCAATAAATATTAATTGAACATTTTCATAGACTAGGCAAATAGTCATGGACTCTGGAACTTATGGAGTTTATTCATCTAGTCCAAGACAGCCTTTTATTAAGTATATCATATTACACAAATATATGATATGGAGAGAGTGAAAATCTAAGGAAACATTAGCTAGGATAGCTAGGGATGATTTAATGTACCTTTACATGAATATGTATCTTATTTTTTTTTAAAGATTTTACTTATTTATTTGACAGATAGAGATCACAAATAGGCAGAGAGGCAGGCAGAGAAAGGAGGAAGCAGGCTCCTTGCTGAGCAGAGAGCCCGATGCGGGGCTCGATCCTAGGATCCTGAGATCATGATCTGAGCTGAAGGCAGAGGCTTTAACCCACTGAGCCACCCAGGCACCCCTATGTATCTTATTTATATTATAATTATGTATTTGTCCTTCAACTGATGATTTTGGTTGCTATTATTATGTCCCATATGTACAACTGCAATAAAATACCCAGTGACCAGCTGCCCCTTCTGTTCTGACACTCTTGTGAGCCATTTGACAAATTATTATTTTAGATTCTGCCGGTAGAGTCTGTATCTGTCTCCAGAAATGCTGCTTCTTACCCTTGCAGCCACACCATGTGTTCCTTCAGAGTCATGCTGCTGCTGATTGCTTTATTCTATCCCAGTCTGCATCTGCTTCTCCCTGCCTTTGACATTTATGCCACATTGCTTTATATTATGCTCTGCGCATCCCTGAAGAATTAATCCTGTCTGCCTTTTATACAAGTCTCCTTTTTTAGGTCATTCTACTTTCTCAGATTTAACATTCAGGTAAAATTCTTTAGAGAGTGAAAAGCCCAGTATGGGTGAATTATGAGCAGTTTTCCTCCACAGTGACTTACTGGAGATTTTACTTTTCTGTCTTCCAATGTAGCTTATGTGAATAGAAAATGAAACCCTTCTCAGAATGTGTGAAGAGAAGGACTGAGTCACAAACTCAGATACACCTAAAATGTTTCTGAGTAGAGAAATTATATATTCTTTTTATATTCTTAGTAAAATGTGCAACCCTGATCATAACCTTGTCTTCTCTGAAGAGATGTCAAAGTAACTGTATCTTGAACTCATGTGCACTTCTTAATGTGTTCAATGAACATCCACTGAAACGTTTTCAGTGCAAGGGTTATGTAGTTCATCCTATCCAACTGATCAAATTCTTGTTATTATAGTTTAAATTATTGCATACAAAAACAGAACTCATATTCATTGACATGGCATTCTGAAAAGGTGATACTAACCTGAATTTTTCCAGACATGTCAGATTTACCTAGCTGAGGGAGCTATATGCAGTAAAACAGGGGAAAAAAAGGAATATGGCATATTTGGACTTTTGAAGTAGTTTAAGAAAAATAACCTTTCAATACCTGGTCTTTATCAGTCAGTTTCTATAGATAGTGTTGTCTTTCCCTCACACTTACTATGTTCTGCAAATGCGCCCCTCTACTTTCATTGTGGGCCTGAGAGATTATCTAATCACTCCATTTTTTAACCCCCTATTCCCTGTTTTGTTTTTAATTTTTTATTTTTTCCCTCCTTTGTTCCCTTTGCCATATTCAGTTTTCTTCAATAAGGAAGGGACATATGATAGTTCCATATTTAATTTAATTTAATTTTTTGAGGAACCCTATGTACTGTTTTTTATAACTACTTATACCATTTTATATTGCCACACAAAGTACAAGGATTCCAGTTTGTCTACATCCCTACTTCTGAGTATATATATCCAGCACTGAAGCAGAATCTCAGAGAGATAGCCCAATTCCCAGGTTAATGCAACATTTTTGCAATGGTCAAAGTATGTAAACAACCTAAATTTTCATCAACAGATGAATGGATAAACAGAATTATATATATAATATAAATCTGTAATATATATTTATATAGAGAGTATATTTTATATTTATTAAATATATAAATTTATACATATATTTAAATTTATATATAAGTATACTATATATGGTATATAAAATTATATATATAAAAATATATAAATATATGAAACTACTATTCAACCTTAAAAGGAAATTTTGCCATTTTTGTCAAAATAGATGAAACTTGAGGACATTATGCTAAGTGAAATAAACCAGTAACAGGACAAATTCTTTATGATTCCACTTATATGAGGTATTTAAAATAGCCAGACTTGGAACGCCTAGGTGGTGGCTCAGTGGGTTAAGCATCTCCCTTCAGTTCAGGTCATGATCCCAGCACACTGGGCTCCTTGCTCAGAGGAAGCCTGCTTCTCTCTCTGCCTGCTGCTTCCCCTGCTTGTGGTCTCTCTCTCTCTCTCTGACAAATAAATAAATAAAAATTTTTTAAAAGAATTTATTTATTTATTTGACAGACAGATCACAAGTAGGCAGAGAGGCAGGCAGAGAGAGAAGGGAGGAAGCAGGCTCCCTGCTGAGTAGAGAGCCCAATGCAGGGCTCCATCCCAGAACCCTGAGATCATGACCTGAGCTGAAGGCAGGGGCTTTAACCCACTGAGCCACCCAGGCGCCCCAATAAATAAAATCTTTATTTGAAAAAGTGAATAAAATAGACTCACAAAACAGAAAATACAACAGTACTTGTCAGTGCTGGGGGCGGGGTAAATGGAGAATTGTTGTTTTCAGTTATGCTAGATGAATTAAGTTCTAGAAATCTGTGCAACATGGTGTCTATAATTAACACTTCAAAATTTAAGTGTTCTTACCACAAGAGAAAACAAAGGGACACGAGGAAGTTTGAGAATGTGTTGAATATTTGGCTTTACTGTGGTGATAATATAAAAAATATTTGTAATAACCCCAAAATCACCAAATTGTACACATTAAATATATTCAGCGTGTCTACTATCAATATATTTCAATAAACTTGTTAAAAAAAGAAAAATAATAATGAAAGGAAGCACTTAAACTCTCTTTCAGTGAGAAGAAATGTAACAGATTCTCTATTCTACCACACTTAATATATTATCAAAAATTTGTAGGCAAGAGTAGCTCTTGGCTTTTGCAGATTAATTCAGCAGCCTCTGAGGAGGAGGTCTTGAGAGTTAAAGCATACTGACTTTAGGAGCTTCCTAAAATATTTAGGAGTTAAGATAGCCTCTTGTGACATTGATGGAGGGTAAGATAGGGTAGAATTATCATATGATAGTCACTTTCCATCTCACTCTTTTTCTTTAATTGGATTCATCTCTTTTGACTTCGCATTTATAGGAAGTTTTGGGTAATAGAAATTAATAATTTAAAAGCTATGCTTCCAAAATGTGTTCCTTAGAACACTATTCCCTTAAGATGTTCCTTTAAAACTGTTTTTGGAAGTGTAAACATTTTAGGACTTCTGTCTGAAGTAATCTTTTGAAAAAATTATGTGCTTTATTTCATCCTGTATCCTCTAGTGAAGAATTTTGTTTAATGTTCTGGAATTCAATATAACTAAACTTATTTGACCACAATGAATTGATTTATATTTATATTCATTAAAGAACACCTCTTAACATCCTTGTATTCTATCTTGGATTTTGTTTTCTTCTAACATAACACTTACTAACATACCAGGTAATTAGGCTTCCTTCAAACCCCTCAAACTAATTATTAACTCTTCTCTTTCTGGTTTATCTATTATACTAGTTTCAGAGCTCATTTTTTTAGTCTTCTGGGAAAAAAAAAACTGACAAAGACACTTTGGTTTATAAACTCAAGTTTAAAGTATATTTTATTAAATATTCATGTATGCTATGATTACTATAGTCTATATTCAGTATACCTGATGCATGATACATGCATAAATCCCCCTAAATTTCAGTCATACTAAACGATTCCCCCAGAGAAATTCTCTACTTGTATCTTAACCCCTTAAGCAATATTATTTTAATCTCTCTGTATGTCATTTCATTGTCTTCTCTTCCAGTCAAAATCATACTCATCTGTCATGGTTGCTGAATGTTAAAGCTGTATTTTACCTAAATATAATCTCCTTTACAAGCCTTCTAGTAAGTTAAATTTTATACTGATCTTTCATCTGTATTCCCAGACCTCATGAGTTATATCTCAATTACAGAATGTATTCAGATCCAAGTTATTCTATAGTTTATTTATAGAATTTTTGTCACTCTCACACTTAGTGCTTTGTTTTGATCATATGAGGTATGTGGTGACTGACAAATGATGAGAGTCCATATTTTAAATGAAGTTTTCCTAATTATTTTCCCTTCTGTCATTCTTAGTGTTCATTGTCTGAAACACATTTTTGGACACTTTGTTTCTTCTTCATAAATACTTGTAGGCAAAGTGTTCAAGGCAGAAATTTTTTTTCAAGATTTTTATTTATTTATGTGACAGAGAGAGAGATCACAAGTAGGCAGAGAGGCAGGCAGAGAGAGAGAGGGGGAAGCAGACTCCCCACTGAGCAGAGAGCCCGATGCGGAGCTCGATCCCAGGACCCTGAGATCATGACCTGAGCTGAAGGCAGAGGCTTAACCCACTGAGCTACCCAGGCGCCCCAGCAGGAATATTTTTAAATATCCTATAATATATGAAACAGAACTAGGCAAATAGCAAACTTAATAAGCACTTGTGTAGGTGAAAGGCATTTCTGGTTCTTTTTTTTTTTTTTTTTTTTAGATGTCATTACACTCATCTAAACATTTCAACAGGAGTCTTTAGAACATTTTAGAGAAAGACAATAGTAATAGGACTACACAGGGAGTCTAGAAGTCTAGTTTTATTCAACAGTATTTTCATAATTAAACTTGATAGAGCAGCAAGGGAGGCAAACACATTTTACTTAAAGTGAAGACTTGTGCTCTTATAGAATTCTGATACATAAAGCTCCTACTTGTTGGCCCATAGAAAATAGAAAATTATGCTCTGTGAATGTCCAACCAAGCTAAATATGCCTAGAAAAACAGCTTTTCTGTCACATCCCATTATATGGGTAAATAGTCAAACAGGTAGTAAGAGGCTTATATGTTTTAGAATTTTATACTCAAGATCTGTTTCCTTACATACACAAAATGAAAAGCTAAGATGAATAATTGAAAATTTTAGGGAACTTTTGAGCATATTTGTCACTGCTATATTTATTGCTCACATTTTCTCATATTTTTACATGTTTCCTCAGTTCCATATTCAGTGAAGTAGGACTGCTTCAATTTATATCATCAGAGCTCTCTTACATTTAGATTTGTTCATTTCCTAGTATAAGCACATTGATGATCTATTTTGCATATGGGGTCTGAATTATTTAGAGAACATCAGTGATTTTCATTTTTCTTTGAACTTGGGGAATCATTTTCTGTCCTGTTACAGAGAGAAGAAGCATATTGTTGAAATATTGGTGAACTTTTCTATGCTATCCAAAACACCTGATTTTCTAAGGGTGAAGGGTATACAGTATTATAAATATTTTAGGGTCAGAAATACTTTTGAGTCAAATGAATCATTTGATTCATTTGAGTCAAATGAATCCTCATTTCTGCTAAGTCTTCATTTTTATGCTATATTGAGGGGATTGTAAAGAAACTGAAAGAGACCTTGACTGCCTTTTAAAATGCCAGATATAGAACTCTTCCATAAGCATTATAGCTACCACATAGGGAGTGTTCTCTTGTATCTGAATAATATGCAACCATCTCGAAAAGTGGTGTTCTTCAGCGTTCATGGATTTCTCGGTAAATAATTCAATTTGTTATCTATACTCTCTGTATGACTGAGTGCTATGAGAGAGCCACTTTTTAAACTGACATACATATATGGCTTTATAGAGATTTCTTCATAAAGACCATTTCAGCGTGTCTTTTGTTTACACTCAGGAGTGGAGAATTTAGTGAATTTCTGTTTAATTATTTGGAATCAATCAACACTTACCAGATGAACCACTTTATCATCCCTTTCTTATTTTCTAGCTTATTCTTTTTCTTGATGACCTGCATTATTTTCCCTTCCGGTCCTACTTTATAGAAGTTTTGTCTCTTCGTGTCTATATGAAGATAAAGAATTTGCTGTTCTCTGTTTCCTTTTTCTTATACCTTACTCTCTCCTTGTGTTATCTTCTGTCAGTGAGACACACATGTCTGTTTCTGCTTCTACTACTATCGCTAGTAACTATGGAAATGGGAGGGGGAAGGGAAAAGAGTGTGCATTGACTCTTGAAGACTTCACTCCAGAGATTTTACATGTCATTTATACTCATATCTCATTAGCTATTAAAGTAAAATGCAATCTTACTTTGTGATTAGAAGAGACAGAAATACTGTATATCAGTACAACTACAAGCAATTAGTTTAACCCAATAGTATCCTACAATTTATCTTTAATTTTTAATGAGAGGTAAGTGGCAGTAAATGAAAGTGTTTAATTCTAAGAAAAGCCTTGGTCTACAAAAATAAAAATGTTACTGAAAATACAGAGCCATGATTCAGCTTACTACAAAAAGTAACTCATATTATATCCTACGTGTTATCTGTTAACTGTCACAATACTGTGGTTACAGATGGCAGAAAGGAATGTACCTAAACCACATTATTTGAGAGTTGGGAAGCATATCAGGATGGATTACCCCTCTTGTCTCTTACTTTGAGGCTGGTGTTGGGCAGGAATAATACATGTTGAAATAATTATTCTTTGTTCCTCATGAATTATTCTCATTGGTAGATATGGACCCTGGAAGTGTAAATTAGTTTTGCATATTATTGGCATAGTTGGATTTTTTTATTTTCAAGGAGTAATTTGACTACTGATAACCTACACTGGGTATGGCTTGAAGAATTCCCAATGGGAGTTGAAGAATGTTGATGTCTTCCTTGTGCTTGCATATTTCAGATGTAAGCCATAGAATTAGAGATTATATAGAATTTACAGAATTTGGGTTCTCCTTATTTAGCTATCTCCTTTCTGAGGTTTAACTTCTCAATTTCCAACAGATGTGGATATGGTTTTCCTGGACTTTTCCCTCTACTTCTTTAAGCCAGCAGGTTTGTTTATTGGAATTTTAGTCATCTCCATGGCACAGAATGGGTCATTCCATAGGGTCAAAGCCATAAAAACCAGGTATTCAACTAATGTTGATTCCTTCTTTAAAATGTTGTCTTCCTTCTGCTTTCTGCCTACTTTCATAAATTCTTCAGTGCCTCTGGTATATGTATTTGCTATCTGCATAAGATATGTACAATAGAAGATCTACAACCACACCTGCAGCACAATTTTAAATATTAACATTTAGAATTGCTCTCAAAGAATATATTACAAAAATAATGGAAGTACATTATCTGAATCTCATGACACATTATGCAAAAACCCACAGTCAGCAAAAGCCAAAATATGAGGGGGTGGTGTATTGTGGAGAGGAGGCGGCACAAAAGCAGAGTGAAGAGAGTGTTCCTAGACAGCAGTGGTCTGGTCTGCCTATTTATCAAAAGATATAAATAGGCAGAATGGCACGCATGCATTGGTGTAGTTCAACAGGGATGTCAAAGCCCAATTACAATTAGAAGCTGGTTTTTATGAAGGGATTGGTTAGCATGGTATATTGTAACTCAGGGGTAGAGGGCATTCAAGTGAAAGATATGGACATAACACATAGAGTTGAAGCAGAGAGAAGATGTCCTTACAGAGGAGGATGTCGTAGCAGAGATAGGAGATCAGTTACACAAGGAGAGGATGAGGTAATGGAATAGTGTATTACATTAAGGATACTTGGAGACAGGTTTCTCATTTTCTCAGAAAGGAGTGCCAAACCTAGAAAGGGGATCAGGAGTCAACATGTCAAGCTATTTTCAAGTAATTCAGGAGGATTTTTTTTGTATTTATTGTATTTCCAAAGTTTATGTATGTTTAAATATGTTGTGTATATTTAAAAAAATAATTTTAAAAAACCTTACTGAATTTCCAGTTTCAGATCTGACATGTACAGGACATTTACAGCTGCCATTATAAAAACCAGAAAAAAAAACCCAAGCTGAAAATCGGTGATATTTCATGGACACATAACAGAACTGAGTTTGCAGGGCAAAATACCATCCAGAAATCTTGAAATACAGGAAAATCCAGACAGTCATAACATAGATGTACTACTTAGAACTGAAGCCCCTGGAGCCAAAAACTGGTAGGAACACTTGTAAATTTGTTGAATTACTATTGATTCAGTGTATGACAGAATACCACTGAGAAATTCTTGGGACTTCAATATTAGGGGGGACATCATAATATTGGGTTTTCCCTCCAGGAACCTCTGACAGATGCTCATGAAGAAAATTCAAGAAATATCCCCTTCTGGGTTTGGAATGAGAAAGGAAGGAACAATCATTTTTAAATACACCAGTACCTTTTACATGACAAGGTCCTCTTCTCTATGGGTAAAGATAGATGTCTTTGGAAAAATATCTGAATTTAAAACTGGGTGGTATATATACAACATGAATCTGAAGCATCCTATAGTGTCAGAAAATAAGGCAGTACTCAAAAAAAAAAATCACTATGATGAGAGTATGTCAAAGAGATATAGAAACCCAACTAAAAAGACTCTTAATGGCCAAAGATGGAACAACTCAGCAGAAAAATAAATAAAATAGTATCATAATACGCAAATGCATAAAATAAATATTCATGTATCTATACTGATATAAGTAAATGATTGAATAAATTAATTGATGGAGTAGAAGAGATAAATCTCTCATGAAGAATAATTCCAGATAATTTATGTACATATTTTGCCTTCAAGAAGATGGAGTATAACTTCCCACTCCTTATCTTGGTCTCTGCCTAGTAATTTCTTTCCAAAGAATACAGAATGGAGAAGGAGAGACCTATAAAACGTTGCCTCAGCCAGGTGATCAGTGTTAACATCAACCGTGATACATCATTTTAATAGTATGTACCCTTGGTAGATATGATAAAAATGGTACTTTATTTGCATGATCTTCCTCCCCCAAATCCATAACCCTAGCCAATCATGACTACACAATATACAAATTCCAGTAGAGGCACATCCTACAAAATACCTGATCAATATTCCTCAAAATTGTCAAGGCAATCAAAAACAGAGAAAGTCTGAGAGAAACAGCCTCAAAGAGATGCTTATGAAGATAGGACTACAAAAGTCAATTTAGTAGTCTAGATGGTATCCTAAAATTAAAACAAACAAACAATGATGCTGGGTAAAAAAACCAAGGATCTAAATGAAGTATTGATTTTCATTCATATTAATGTGTTAACATTTGTTCCTTGATTGTAACAAATGTACTATATAATAAAAGATGTTAATGATAGGGAAACTATGTGTTGTGTTTATAGGGATTCCCTGTACTATCTTCACAACTTTTCTGTTGATCTAATTCTATTGTAAAGTAAAACGTATGCTTAGAAATCTATTTCTGAAATTACTTTACCATGATTAAAATGTCTTACTTACAAAAGAATCACTTCATCAAAAAATTAAAAACTCTGTTAAGCAATTCTTGGGTCAAACTAGAAATCAATCCAAAATTGCAAGATTTCTGAAGCATGGTAATAATGAAAATGCTGAATATTTAATATATGTGAGTTCCAATTAAAGTAGTGATCATATGGATATGAAAGCTTTAAATATTTATATACAAAAATGTAGCAAACTAAAGATGATTAGACTAAATTTTCAATATGAAAATGTATAAAGTATACTACAAATGAACTGAAAGGAAGCAGAAGAAAAAATAGCAAAGATAAAATGAAAAATTAATCAGCAGAAAACAGTGGAACTAATTTTATTTTATTTTGGAAGTAACTAATTTTAAATGATTTTTCAATAAAAGATATATAGTCAAATAGGATAATTGCTAACCTAATGAACAAAAAAGGAAACTATTCAAAAAATACCAAACTATAACATGTCAAGGGGGAATTAGCTATTGAGACATGAGATATTTTAAAAATCTATGAGACAAATTTGTATAACTTTCTATATATGTATTTTTTAAATAAGCTATGTTAATTGAATGATTTCCTAGAAAAATATGATTTACAAAAACTGACCTCACAGAAACCTTATATTAGACCAAATGATTAAATATAGCATTATTAATTAATGGCTCAACCTAACATTGTGTGTTTTTTAAAGATTTTATTTATTTATTTAAGAGAGAGGACATACAAGTGGGGAGAGGAACAAAGGGAGAGGGATGAGTAGACTCTGTGCTGAGCATGGAGCCTGATGTAGGACTTGATCTCATGAAATCATGACCTGAGCTGAAATCAAGAGTCAGATGCTTAACTGACTGAGCCTCTTGGATGGCCCCAAGTTTTTTATTTTTTATTATTTCTTATTTATTTATTTATTTTTGATTTAATTTTATTTTTTCACTATTCCAAGATTAATTGTTTATGCACCACACCCAGTGCTCCATGCAATATGTGCCCTCCTCAATACCCACCATTAGGCTCACACATTTCCCCACCCATTTCACCTCTCTGTTTTTTGTTTTTTTTTAAGATTTTATTTACTTATTTCACAGAGAGAGAGATCACAAGTAAGCAGAGAGGCAGGCGGCAGAGAGAGGGGGGAAGCAGGTTCCCTGCAAAGCAGAGAGCCTGATGCAGGACTCAATCCCAGGACCCTGAGACCATGACCTGAGCTGAAGGCAGAGGCTTAACCCACTGAGCCATCCAGGTGCCCCGACCCTCCCTGTTTTTGTTTGTTTGTTTGTTTGTTTGTTTTAAGTAATGTGATACAAAGTTCAAAACATAACCTATGAAGTATTCTTGCCATAAGTGAACCTGAATTTTATCAAGCCTCTAAAATTAACTCTCAGTTTTTAGAGAATATAACTCTCAGTTTATAGAGAATAATGAAAAGATCCTTTAGAGAATTCTATATAGAGAATATAGAATATATGTAAGTTAAAAGAAAATATGAAGAGACATCTGAAAACTTATGATATATATGTCATTTTATAATGTTCTTGGCTTAGTGTTTTGAGAAAATCGTGGTAAGAAAAACAGGAATGACTAATTAAGTACATCATGGACCCTCTCAATTCCTTATATGATACCACTTTAGTGTGAAAGGACTCTAAGTCTTACTTATTAAAACTTGGGTTTCACTATCTAAGGATATCTCTTATCTCTTGAATGTGTTTGAATTTTCCCCTTACCAACCATAATTATAAAATGACTTTAACAAACTATATTCTTCTTTTCTTTTACTTTGTATATTAGTTCTCCATTTACAAATGAAGGGAAGTCGGATGATAAAGCATAAGTGGCAAGTCTTTGTTAGCCAAGAGTTGTTTACAAAGATTCTTTTTCCAGGTCAGCAAACTATAGCTTATGGATTAAGGCTGGCAAGCTTTGTTTTTCTTGCTGTTGTTTGTATGGCTTCAGAGATAAGGATGGTTAATACATTTTTAAAATGACTATGCAAAGATCAAAAGTAGAATAATATTTTATAACACATGAACATTGTGTGTAACTCACATGCATTGTCTGTACTTGAAGTTAAGTAGTTGTGTTAAAACAACATAGCTAAAACGTTTACTGTATAGTCTGTTAAAGAAACTTTGCTGGGGCGCCTGGGTGGCTCGGTGGGTTGGGCCTCTGCCTTTGGCTCAGGTTATGATCTCGGGGTTCTGGGATCGAGCCCCGCATAGGGCTCTCTGCTCAGTGGGGAGCCTGCTTCCTCCTCTCTCTCTCTGCCTATTTGTAATCTCTCTCTCTGTCAAATAAATAAATAAAATATTTTAAAAAAAAAGAAACTTTGCTGACTCCAGCTCTAGAACAGTGTGAAGTCCTGTCTGAGCATCAGATTATCAACAACCACTTGCTATATATATCACAGCCCTTTGCAGAACATTCTCTCTTTCTGATATCATCATCCTACCCATGTCTTGGTGTTATGACTTATTTCACTAAGAAAGAGTATGGTGCAGAGTAAAGGCTTTTCTACTTTTAATATAATTAAAGTAAAAATGATGCAAATCAGCACTGCTCTGGGGTGTATGCTCAAGATTAATAAATACATATTTCTACCAAGGGGCATACACAAGAAAGCTCACAGAATCTTTATTCATAGAAGTCAAATGTTAGAATAACTCATCAACAATAAAATGTATAGGGATATTGTTTTATATTAATACAATGCAATACTACATGTAAGTAATATGGAATAAAGGAACTTCACATAATAAGATAGTAAATAATTTAGGCAAAATATATCATTATGATACTATTTATATAAAGTTTATAATGAAAAAAAAGTTTAGAACAGACAAAACTATGGTGCTAGGTGGTAGAAGTCCACCTAATAATTACCCATAGGCAGTATGAGTAGGATGGGTGTTGGAAATGTTATGTGTTGATATAATTAGTGCTTTCACAGACACATAACCTATTTCTATCACTATCTATACCTCTGTTCCTCGATCTCTATTATATACATATTCACAAACATACATAGTTATGTAACTGTTCATTGGGATACATACTTATTATTTGTGTATTCTACTGGTTGTATGTGGTCCCACAGTTTAAAAATGAAGAAAATTCCAGTAGCACAGTGAAACAGAAATCTTTGGTAGTACAAAGTTGTTTAAAATGATATTTGGGGGGCGCCTGGGTGGCTCAGTGGGTTAAGCCTCTGCCTTCGGCTCAGGTCATGATCCTAGGTCGTGGGATCGAGCCCCGCATCGGGCTCTCTGCTTGGCGGGGAGCCTGCTTCCTCCCTCTCTCTCTCTCTGTCTGCCTCTCTGCCTACTTGTGATCTCTGTCTGTCAAATAAATAAATAAAATCTTTTAAAAAATGATATTTGGATTAAAAAAAATAAAACTAAGCCAAACAAGCAAAACATCCTTAAATATTTGGTTTTCATCTTCTGAAAAAGCATGTTCAACATTGATTCATTTTGTTTCATATCCTTTTACAGATGAAATACTGTGTAGAGAGTAACTGTAGTCATCTGGCAAATATGAGAACGTATAGTATAAAAAATGAATTTACATTGCATAGCGCTCCCCTGAGGAAAGGGTGTAAAAGATGAGTTGTTGAATATATGAATGAATTACATAGGCTATTCATCTTCCAAAAGTATGCAGTAATATTGACATTGGGACCAGAATATAAGCATAAACATATTTAGGAGAAGAATTTCAAGTACCGTTTGAAGAACCATATCAAGTTCCTTTTTCCATTTCTATTTAATTTCAGTGTTTTCAAACATGAAACTTATCAGTATTATTGCTAATAAGTACAATTCTTAAAATCAGGTTGGTGGTAAAAGTACAACTCATGCCATTGTACTAAAAACACATTTCTGAAAGAATGCTTTTCTGTTCTATGTGCTATCCTTCAGTTTCAAGGTATCACTTTACTCTGAACTCCTGTGTTCAAACAAATTCAGGCACTTTCTTGGATACTACTTTAGTGACATTTACTGACAATTGACCTGTAATGTTTTCCCTTGGGAGAAGATAACATAAAATCTCTGCTTGGTTTTCTGGAACTTCTTATGCTCTAATTTAATTTAATGGATTGACTTAGAGTAGCCAAATATTTTTATATATATATATATATATATATGAACACTTCCTACAAATCTGCCATGAAGGTTTTTTGTTTTGCTTTGTTTTGTTTTTTAAGATTTTATTTATTTATTTTTTTGACAGACAGAGATCACAAGTCAGCAGAGAGGCAGGCAGAGAGAGAGAAGGAAGCAGGCTCCCTGCCGAGCAGAGAGCCCAATGCAGGACTTGATCCCAGGACCCTGAGATCATGACCTGAGCCGAAGTCAGAGGCTTTAATCCACTGAGCTACCCAGGCGCCCCCGCCATGAAGTTTTAATGGTCTCTTATATTAAAGACAAGGAAATCATTATTAATCAACAAAATTAACTCTAAGCAACTTGCACAGGATATAATCATTCCTTTTAAATTTCCCTTTTGAATTAAGAATAAAACAATAAAAATAAAAGTGTACCAAAAACAATTGTTAACTTGACAGGCTTAAAGTACTTTAAGGGCAAGAACAAGTCTTATTATCAAAACAGATACTTTACATAAAATATCATCAAGAAAGGGACACCTGGGTGGCTCAGTTGGTTAAGTGGCTGCCTTCGGCTCAGGTCATGATTCCAGCGTCCTGGGATTGAGTCCCACATAGGGCTCCTTGCTCGGCAGGGAGCCTGCTTCTCCCTCTGCCTCTGCCTGCCTCTCTGCCTGCCTGTGCTCGCTCGCGCTCTCTCTTTCCCTCTCTCTCTGACAAATAAATAAAAATTTAAAAAATCATCAAGAAAACATCTTAGGGGATATTATTGTAAATTTATTTTAGTATTTTATTTTTCTGTGCTTTGCTTTACAAAGAAAACCCTTTCCTCTGTAGGAGTTTGCAATAAGCAAAAATGCTGTAGCAATTTCTATCCATTTTTTTTTCTTTTTTAAAAATCTAGTTTTCCTGCTAGAGACAGAGCTGTTTTCGGAGGAAGGCATTAAGTCATGCTGCTAGCTCACCCACATTATTTTATACACTTCAAGGTGGAACTGAAAATACATTCAAATAGAAATTTATATGGCAGCATTAAATGACTTCAAACTCAATGTGCTTCTTCAAGGATTAACTAAGTGTTCATATGCAGTTTGTACTTAGTAGTCAAGCAGAAGCTCATTGAAAATATTGAAAGAGTGGAAAAAGACTTAAGACTTTCTATAGTTTTTAATACTTGCAAGTTTTCATTAATGACAAAACAGTTCTAATAACCAGTGCCTTTTATGGCCCATTTTTTTCTGGGAGTTGCATTGATCAAAATTATTTTAGTAGCTAAAGCTGAACAACAGAAAGATATCAATAATAGACTATGTAGTTAAATGAAAAGCAAGACAAAAGGTCCTATGTGAGTACATAAAATGGGTATTACCTTACATTAAAATCTACTGCAGCAGACCAGAAGCATATGAGCAAAATTAAAATTAACAGGCTGGTGTTCCAGGCTGGGAAATATTCATTTACTTCCTACTAATGATCCCCTAATGGACAGCTTCAGTGTATGATGGGGCATATTTTCATATGAACTGACTTTCTTACCTGGATCAGATTTTATAAGAAATGAAAATGCTTAAAAATGAGAATTTTACAGGAAAAGGTAACTTTGTGCCGAGACTTTCTGCAAGATAGCATTACAAACTAGCACTCCCTTTCAGAATTATCTGCATATTCACTCAATTGTCATTTGAAAAATGGAATCATTTGCTGGCTGCATTTTGAAATGTTCAGGGCTAAAAGGCTATGAAATGATGCTGGTACTTGGTTAATTCTATAATCCTGTTTTCAGGGCAGAAGTCAGTAGTGCAAGTGCAAGTTCTGAAAGTAAATGCTCTTTCTAGAGAGGTGTATGAAAGCAAGTTAGAGTACCTCATGATGGTACATGCAATTTTAAAGCTAACTTGTTTGTACTGACAGGATAGAACATCCAAATGGAGGCCCTGAGGGAAAGACTTTGACATTGTGCCTAAATAGCAATAAAGGTTATCTATAATGTAATTGTCTTTAAAGGCCATTTTGAGTATCTGGAATCACTATTCCAGCTATATTTCCATTTGATGACTTTAACATTGCTAAGGTACTAGTCTTTCTGAGAACACAGTAGTATGAAGCCAATCTGGAAAATTGGTTTTATTGGCACTAACCTGAAACTTACTAATATCTATTTTTGGCTTCTATTCACAGATCAGACATTTCATGGGGCTTCTGTAATCAGTAAGATTAAGATTAATTCAGTAAGATTCATTCATTCATTCATTCAGATTAAGATTAATACGGTAAATGAAATGTTTG
This sequence comes from Mellivora capensis, assembly GCA_004024625.1. NCBI lineage: Eukaryota > Metazoa > Chordata > Mammalia > Carnivora > Mustelidae > Mellivora > Mellivora capensis. The sequence continues at coordinate 17,052 of PISX010017120.1, forward strand.
TTGACCAACACCATGAGTATTTACTGAGAGTTGATGAATCTCTGATTATGACTATTTGCATCCTATCTATTAGACTTTTTAATTGAACACAGAGCAATGCTGCCATAGCAAAATGTCACATACGGCTCAGTGTGTTTTATATATACATTACATTTATAAATAAATACAATAACATGTAAATGTATAGTAGCCATTTTTAAAAGATTTATTTTATTTATTTGAAGAGAGAGAGAGAGTGTAAGTGTGAATGGAGGTGTAGAGGGAGAGCAGGAGAAAAAGAATCCCAAGCAGACTCCATGCAGAGCCTAGAGCCTGATGGGGGGCTCAATCTCACAAGTCTAAGGTCACACTCTGAGATCACTACCTGAGCTGAAACCAAGAGTCGGTCACTTAACTTGACTGTGCCACCCAGGCACCCCATGTGTGGTAGCCATCTTATTTTGAACTTCTAAGATCTTAATAAGATCTTTAAGATAAAAAGTATGAAGTTTCCACTATTCAGAATTTGTAATTATTTTACTTAGACTATGCTGTTCCCAAAATGATAACTAATAAAATGAAACATGCAGAAAGATGTAGTATTCCTGAGTAATATTTGAAAGATAATAGATTATTTTCCAGAGTTAGCACAAGCTTTGACTGCATATAAGCCCTAAATATTACAAGTGATTTTTTTTGTTCATTATTTAAAAACCAAATGAATCTCTATTATTTAACACTTGACTAATGATGACTATTTGCTATAGGTTCTTCACAGGAAGAAAATGAACTTTTCCTTAAACAAATTAATTTGGATTGCTCTTAGAATTACTAAGACTTCATTTTATATAAGGGACTATAATTGTCTGGAATCAAACCCTATGCTTTTATGTAATTTAAAGAATTAATACTTAGTATTCTTCACTTGACTATAAAGGTTTTTTTTAGAAGTACTAGTGGAATATAAAGCATCTCTTACTTATCATACAGGAAAGTACCTATACTTTTATCCAAATATGATGGGTATGTCCTGAAAAAATAAAAGTAGACTTTAATACATGTATTGAATATTCTGTTAGAATCACATTCTATAATCTCTATCTCCCAGTTGTATTATTCTATCTGTATATTGTTTTAAAAATATAGATTTTTTTTTAGAATATGCAGTAATAGGAAAAGATGCTTTCCTATACTTTTTACCCCCCTTCTATTGTTTTCCCTTTCACTAATTTACTCCTTTGTTGCACCTGTGTGATCATGTGAACCAATCGAATTCAATCTTAGAGGAAAGGTAGAATTACATAAGGAGTTTTCTAAATATACAAATACTTGGCCCAACCCAGATATTTTGATTAAACTGAGAGACCTGGTCTAGGTTTTGGAATTAATTTTTTTTTTTTAAAAGAGAAGACCAAACTAAAACCAAACTCCCAAGTTTGACTTTAATATAGCCAGGTTTGAAAACCACAAATACATAGGTCTAACATAATGAGTATTCTGCTATTTATCATTCTAAATGAACTCATATTAAGTCTGCCTTTTATATAGCAAATATTTTTGATCCCATCTTTATTAAATAAAAAAGAAAAAAGTTAAAAAGGAAATGTACAGAAGTTAAGACATGGAAACAACCCAAATGTCCATGAATGGATGAGTGAATTTTTAAAAAAGGTGGTAAACATTGTTCAGCCATTAAAAGAGGGTACAGGTTTTGTTTTTCTGAGTATAGTTCACACCCAGTGTGACTCTAGTTTCAGGTGTACAATATAGTGAATCGACTCCATACATTATACTATGCTCACCACAAGTGTAGCTGCCATCTGTCACCATACAACGTTATAATACCCTAGACTATATTCCCTATGCTCTACCTTTTATTTTAAAAGTAGGAATTTTTGCCACTTGTGAAACATGGGTGAAACTTCAGGGCAATACGCTAAATAAAATAAGTCAGACATATATGATCTCACTTATATGTGGAATGTAAGATGAACTCATAGGAACAGAAAATAGATTGGTAATTATGGAGTGGGGGTGGGTGAAGGTGGTCAAAGGGTAGAAATTTCCAGTTATAAGATGAATAAGTTCTATGGCTCTAATGTACATCATTGTGACCATACTTACCAATACCGTATTGTACACATGAAAGTTTCTATGAAAGTAGGTCTTAAGTGTTCTCACCAGGAAAAAAAAAAAAAGGTAACTCTGAGGTGATAAATATGTCAACTAACTATATCATGGTAATTATTTCACAATATATACAGTATCCAGTCATCATGCAATATACCGTGAATGTATACAATAATATATGTCAATTATATATCAATAATCTGGAAAATAAGTAAATTAAGTAAGTTTTTTTAAAAATTAAAGAATTTTTAAGAATTACTGATAGAATGATGAGTTGATAGGTTGTAAATGTTTGGGTTCCCTGCTTTTTTTCAAACTTGGATACCAGAATCTTGACTTCTAGAGTGGTGATTTTATTTTTAAACTTGGGCTGTTTATTTTTTTAACTTGGGATTTAATAAATTTGAAAGGTGCTTTTAAAGAATGTCCATGCTCAGAAATTTTAACTACATTAGACAGTTAAATATGCAAGAACAATGAATTCTATGTAATAGTTCTAGATTCCTTAACCTTGAAGAACAAGTGAATAAATGAACACAGTTTAGTTATATCTCTTATTATTACTATAGTAATAATAGGAGTTCACAGATACAGAATGCTCACCATGTATCAAAATCTGTTTTTAATCCATTAAGTAAGTTAGCTCTTTTAATATGCAGGGTAGCCCTATGATTTGTATAATATTATTCCCTTCTCTCAGAGGAGGAAAATTAAATATAGAGAGTCTGCATGAGTTTCTTGCATGAGTTTACACAGTTGATAACATGGTTGAGCTTGGATTAGAAGTCCACAGTCTGGATTCAGGTCCTTGGTTTTTATTTTTTCTTGTTATGCCTTATGTTGAAAATTTTTTCCAAATGTATGTGGTCTCTCTAATAATCCTGTGTTACAGACAAGGAGACAGATTCAGGGATAATAAGTAATTTTCCTAAATTGAGCAGCTAATAAGGGGCAAAGTTGGGACAATGTACAGGTGACTCCAAACTCCATCATACTTTCTACCACAGCATATGGTGTGTGTTTCTGCATAAGTACAGATTAAGGATTTAGTCATGTTAAATATATTTTCTAAATATAACAATTTCTTGGTGATGAAATTATTTCTATGATATAATTATTTGATTAAAGACATACAAAAACTGTTTTTCTCTTGTATTGTGTTTATTGACAAATGCATTGAGAACTAGTTTCAATGACTTAAAAGTTGGCAAAAATCAAAGAAATTTATAATTAATTGATAAATTTTCAAAAGCAAAACTGAAGTCAAATGTTCTAAAATCCAGTACTCCTGAAGTCACTCCTTCATTGTATTTTCTTAATTTTGGAAAAATTGTGATAAAAATCACAAAGCAAATATTTTTCTAGATTCAATTTATTGTAAGTAGAATTTTCTTAATTGCCAATTTGATAATACATGTAAAATTGGGAATGCATTTTTGCTTTGATTTTGTGTCACTTTGTTTTCAAAGATAAAACTTCTTTACTTGTGGAATTAATTGATCTTAGTGTAACAACTAATGTATGTTAAATAATAAATGCCCTCTTACAATGTGTTTTCTGAAAAAGGAGTTTAAACTTACATGAATTCCACACTTTCTTTTTTCTTTATTAACATATAATGTGTTATTTACCCCAGAGGTAGAGGTCTGTGAATCATCAGGCTTACACATTTCATAGCACTCACCATACCACATACCCTCCTCGATGTCCATAGCCCATACACCCTTTCATCCCCCCCACCCCCAGCAACCCTCAGTTTTTTTTTTTGAGATTAAGAGTCTCTTATGGTTTGTCTCCCTCCTGATCGCATCTTGTTTCATATTTCCCTCCCTAACCCCACAACCCCCCACCCTACCTCTTAAATTTCTCATATCAGAGAGATCATATGATAATTGTCTTTCTCTGATTGACTTATTTCACTTAGGATAATACCCTGTAGTTCTGTCCACATCGTTGCAAATGGCAAGATTTCAGGGGTTTTGATGGCTGCATAGTATTTCATTGTATATATATACCACATCTTTATCCATTCATCTGTTGATGGACATCTAGGTTCTTTCCATAGTTTGGCTATTGTGGACCTTGCTGCTATAAACATTTGGGTGCATGTGCCCCTTCAGATCACTGCCTTTGTATCTTTGGGGTAAACCCCTAGTAGTGCAGTTGCTGGATTTTGGGTAGCTCTATTGTCAACTTTTTGAGGAACCTCCATGCTGTTTTCCAGAGTGGCTGCATCAGCTTGCATTCCCACCAGTAGTGTAGGAGGGTTCCTCTTTTTCCACATCCTCACCAACATCCTTCATTGCCTGAGTTGCTAATTTTAGCCATTGTGACTGGTATGAGTTGGTATTTCACTGTGGTTTTGATTTGTATTTCCCTGATGCCAAATGATGCTGAGCACTATTTCATGTGTCTGTTGGCCATTTGAATGTCTTTCTTGCAGAAATGTGTGTTCATGTCTTCCACCCATTTCTTGATTGGATTATTTGTTCTTTGGTTGTTGAGTTTGATAAGTTCTTTATAGATTTTGGATACTAGCCCTTTATCTGATATGTCATTTGTGAATATCTTCTCCCATTCTGTCAGTTGCCTTTTGGTTTTGTTGACTATTTCCTTTGCTCTACAAAACACTTTTATCTTTATGAAGTCCTAAAAGTTCATTCTTGCCCTTACTTCCCTTGCCTTTGGTGATGTTTCTAGGAAGAAGTTGCTGAAGCTGAGGTCAAAGAGGTTGCTACCTCTGTTCTCCTCAAGGGTTTTGATGGATTGCTGTCTCACATTGAGATCTTTCATCCATTTTTTTTTTAAAGATTTTATTTATTTATTTGACAGAGAAAGACACAGCGAGAGAGGGAACACAAGCAGGGGGAGTGGGAGAGGGAGAAGCAGGTTTCCTGCCAAGCAGGGAACCCGATGCGGGGCTCGATCCCAGGACCCTGGGATCATGACCTGAGCCGAAGGCAGACGCTTAACGACTGAGCCACCCAGGTGCCCCCTTTCATCCATTTTGAGTCTATTTTTGGGTGGTGTAAGGAAATGGTCCAGTTTCATTCTTCTGCATGAGGCTGTCCAATTTTTCCAACACCATTTTCCTGCTTTTGACAAAGCAGGAAAGAAGGTCCAACAGAAAAAAAGACAGTCTCTTCTTTTTTCTGTTGGACCTTCTTTCCTGCTTTTTCAAAGATTAGTGGACCACAGAGTTGAGGGTCCATTTCTGGGCTCTCTCTTCTATTCCATTGATCTATGTGTCTATTTTTGTGCCAGTGCTATACTGTCTTGATTACAGCTTTGTAATAGAGCTTCAAGTCTGGAATTGTGATGCCAGCTTTGAAAATCAACTTTGGTTTTCTTTTTCAACATTCCTCTGGCTATTCGGGGTCTTTTCTGGTACTGTATACATTTTAGGATTATTTGTTTCATTTCTTTGAAAAAAAAAGTTGATGGTATTTTGATAGGGGTTTCATTAAATGTGTAGGTTGCTTTAGGTAGCATAGACATTTTCACACTATTTGTTCTTCCAATTCTTGAGCATGGAATGTTTTTCCATTTCTTTGTGTCTTCCTCAGTTTCTTTCATGATTACTTTGTAGTTTTCTGAGTACAGATTCTTTGCCTCTTTGGTTAGGCTTATTCCTAGGTATCTTATGGTTTTGGGTGCAATTGTAAATGGGATTGACTCCTTAATTTCTCTTTCTTCTGTCTTGCTGTTGTTGTATAGAAATGCAACTGATTCCTGTGCATTGATTTTATATCCTGACACTTAACTGAATTCCTGTATGAGTTCTAGCAGTTTTGGAGTGTAGTCTTTTGGGTTTTCTACATACAGTATCATATTATCTGCAGAGAGTGAGAGTTTGACTTCTTCTTTGCTGATTTGGATGCCTTTAATTTCTTTTTGTTGTCTGATTGCTGAGGCTAGGACTTCTAGTACTATGTTGAATAGCGGTGGTGATACTGGATATCCCTGCCGAGTTCCTGAGCTTAGGGGAAAAGCTTTCTGTTTTTCCCCTTTGAAAAGATACTCACTGTGGGTTTTTCATAGGTGGTTTTGATGATTGAGGCAGGTACCCTACACCGTGAAGAGTTTTGATCAAGAAAGGATGCTGTACATTGTCAAATGCTTTTTCTTCATCTTTTGAGAATATCATATGGTTCTTGTTCTTTCTTTTATTAATATATTGTATCACATTGGGATATCTATGGATGTTAACCAACCTTGCAACTTTAATCCCACTTTGTCCTGTTGCATAATTCTTTTAATGTACTATCGGATCCTATTGGCTAGTATTTTGGTGAGAAATTTCACATCTGTTCATCAAAGATATTGGTCTGTAATTACCCTTTTTGATGTGGTCTTTGTCTGGTTTGGGGATCAAGGTAAGCTGGCCTCATAAAATGAGTTTCGAAGTTTTCGTCCATTTCAGTTTTTTGAAACAGTTTCAGGAGAATAGGTATTAATTCTTCTTTAAATGTTTGGTAGAATTCCCCTGGGAAGCCGTCTGGCCCTGGCTTTTATGTCTCTGTCTATTTTCAGTGAATGCCTAGCTGGATATAGTATTCTTGGCAGCTATTTTTCTCATTTAGTGCCCTGAATATATCATTTCAGTTCCTTCTGGCCTGACAGGTCTCTGTGGATAGGTCTGCTGCCAATCTAATATTTCTACCATTATATATTACAGACCTCTTGTCCCAAGTTGCTTTCATGATTTTCTCTTTGTCACTGAGACTTATAAGTTTTACTATTAGATGATGGGATGTAGACCCTTTTTTGTTCATTTTGGGGGGGGGTGGTTCTGTGCCTCCTGGATATTGATGCTTGTTCCCTTCACCACATTAGGGAAATTCTCTGCTATAATTTGCTCCAATATACCTTCTGCCCCTCTCTCTCTTTCTTCTTCTTCTGGGATCCCAATTGTTTAATATTATTTTGCCTTATGGTATCACTTATCTCTCAAATTCTTCCCTTGTGGTCCAGTAATTGTGTCTCTCTTTTGCTCAGCTTTCTATTCTCCATCATTTGGTCTTCTATATTACTAATTCCCTCTTTTGCCTCATCTATCCTAGCAGTAAGAGCCTCCATTTTTTATTGCACCTAGTTAATAGCTTTTTTTATTTCAACTTGGTTAGATTTTAGTTCTTTTATTTCTCCAGAAAGGGATTCTCTAGTATCTTCCCTTCTTTATTCAGCTCAGCTAACACCTTGATAATTGTCATTCTGAACTCTAGTTCTAACATATTACGAATGTCCGTATTGATTTGGTCCCTAGCCGTCAGTGCTGCCTGATGTTCTTTTTTTTTTTTTTTTTGTGGTGAGTTTTTCAGCCTTGCCATTTTATTCAAATAAAAATATATGAATGAGAGAATAAAATCCTAAAAAGTTAGCAATGACCCCAGAAAAATAAACATTAACCAAATTGGAAGAGACCCGAAACCAGAGGGAGAAGAAGGGGGAAAAAAAAAATTATATATATATATATATAGAATGGTGAATAGAACAGAGCCACCCACTTGATTTTGGGTGAATTTTGGTCTGTTAGAAGAAACTACCTTCCAAAATTTTAAAGAAAGAAAAACATATATATACAAAAATAAGTGTAAATATGATGAAGGGTTGGAATTAGACTGTAAAGATGAAAATTTAAAAAGATTCTAAAAAGGGAATTGGATAAGATAAGAAGTTGGTTGAAAAAAAAAGTGGAAAGAAAGTGATCAGTCTGGAGACTAGAACAAAGCCATGTGCTAGATTTAGGGTATATTTTGATCTATTAGAAGATACTGTATCCAAAAATTTTAAGATAAAAGACCTCTATGTATACAAGGTATAAGGTCAAATATAATGAAGGGATAAAATATGACGATAACAATGAAAATTAAAGATTTTTAAAAAGATATGGATAAGATAAAATAGTTAAAAACATTAAAATAGGAAAGGAGAAAAATTTAAAAAGATAGAATAAAAAAATTTTTTGAGAGATTTAACTTTGAAAGACTAAAGGATCATGTGAAAAAAGCCATGAATTGTATATGTTGCTTTCCCCTAGCTCTGGAATTCCACAGTTCTCATTGTTCAGTGAACTTGGTCTTGGCTGGGTGTTCTTGTTGATCTTCCGGGGGAGGGGACTGTTGCATTGATTCTCAAATATCTTTGCCCAAGGTGGAATTGCATCACCTTTGCCAGGGCCCAGGCTAAACCATCTGCTTGGTATTGATCTTAGTAGCTTTTGTTCTCTGAACACTTTCTGTAGAGCTTTGGAGGATGGAAATGAAAATGATGGTGTCCCAATGTCCAGCCCCATAGGGGCCAAGAGCTCAGGGCCCCGCTCCTCAATGTGCCCTCAGAGAAAAGCAGTCAATCCCTCCCGTCTCCCTGGTCTCAGGCCCCACTCCGAGCTCAGCCAGCCTGTGACTGAACATTTATATCTCTGGTACCCAACCCCATTTGGAGTTTCCAAACCCAGCAGATTACTGCAGCACACTCCTGCGCTGCACCTCCTGGAGGAGGAAGGAGGGGGCTCTTTCCTGATCTGCCACTTGTGGGGTCCCTGCTTGAAGAGCAGTGGTCCGACTGTGCCTCAGATCACAGTTTATGGTAAGCCCGAGCTAAGAGCTCACTCCTCAGCTCCATCTCTGCAGCTTCCCCTCTCCAATACCTGGGAGCTCTGCCACACTTAGACATCCCTGGTCATTTAGTGACCCCGCGGATCCTGGGACCACACTGTCCCCGTGAGGGCTCCATCCCCTCCCCTTCCCCCCCCACCCCCCTTAGCCTCTGGAGAAATGTCCCTCAGTGGAACAGACTTCTAAAAGTTCTGATTTTGTGCTCCTCTGCTCTGCTGCTTGCCAGGAGTTGGCCACTCCCCCTGCAGTCTATCATCCTATATATTTCCTCGGATTCACTTTTTGCACATCCTACCTTCTGGAAAATGGTCAATTTTCTGTTCCTAGAATTTCTGTTCTTCTTCTCTTGTATCTCCTGTTGAGTTTGTTGGTCTTATGGGTTGATAACTATCTACCTGAACTCCTGGGACCTGATGATATTTAGGTCTCCTACTCCTCTGCCATCTTACTTGATTCTCCACGCTGCTTTTAAGACATTTTTGTTCACCTTATTACAGTATGCCTTACTATATACAAATATATAGCTGCTCCAAAATCACATGTGTGAAGGTAAACTACAGTTTATCTGTATGTACATTTCGATATACAGATAATCAGATACATCTATATCTGTATATCTGTATCTATATTTGTAAACTATTATTTTGACTATAAACTATTATTTTGACTCAATTTTTATATAGTTAATCATTATAAATGAGCTCAAACTGTTATACCTTGTGTTATATAGCAGATATTGTTTTTACTTATGATTTATGTATTCACATAGAACTCAACAAAATCTTGAAGCAAAAAAGGAATTGAGGTCTTTTTCCAATAAAAGCCACATGTGCTATTAGATCATCCAGAATTAATTTTATCATGTGGTCAAAATAGATTTCAGGACACATATTTTCATTTCAGTACTGTTACTTCTGTTTTAAATGTTTTATTTAGGAAGTGTGGGAATTGCAAAATGGTTTATTATCAGTCATAAATTATAGAATTACAGCAGGAAGCTAAGTTACTAGGGGGTATTTTCAAGAATCCATTTTGAGCATAGTAGGCACAGTTTATGAGGCAGACAGAAAAGCGGTACTGGATATCCACTTTCCTGCTCACTCTCCTTATGCAGTGACTCTCCCTTTGCCTCTCTCGCCCTCTGTCCCTTTCTCCCTCTCTCCAGAGATCTCCTTTCCTCTCTCCCTCTTTTTTTCCTCCTTCTCTCTTTTCCCTTCTTCCTCCTTCCTTCCCCACCTGTTCCTTCTTTTCCTTTAATAGTCTCCTAAAAAATAGCCTTCATCTAAATATTCTCAAGCTCTAGTTTCTTTGACATTTTTATGTTTTAAGGCTTCAGTGGGTGACTCCCAACTTATGTTAAGATGGGAAATTCTAAAACTTCACAAAATTAGTTCAATACATTAAAAAAATGTAATCTGACCACATGTCACAGATAGTATCTCTGTACATCTGTTTCTTATTCTGATAGGATCTGCTCCATCAGAATCTGTGTTTTTAAATTAGTGAAAGTGGTCCTTATCTTTACCCATACCTGACTCGGAAATCAGGGATCCCGCCTGATTCCAGCATCTCCTTCAGGTTCACATCACATAAAAAATTATATATTATAGATTTAAAATTCTTAATGCCCTAACACTTTCTACATTGTTCCCTGGGTTCAGGCTACCACATAACCCTTTCCCTAGATCATTATAGTAACCTGCAAATAATTGCCAGCTTTAAGGATAATGCTTTGAAGCAATTTCTTAATAAGCCAAAATCAGAGACTTTGTTAAATATAATGATCATGGTTTTTCCTCAGTTAAAACCATTAGTGTATCTCTATTGTCTTCAAGATAAAATTATAACCCTTACAAATGGCAATACTGTGTATGCCAATGGTTCTCAGCTTGGGTTGGTATTCCCCCCGTGAGATATGCTTGGAAATGTGATGTCATTTTTGGATGCCACAACATCTAGGAGATGGCAGTTAGTGTTCAGATATCAAGAATGTTAGCATTGCTACCAGCAGTGCATAATGGTTCCAGTTCTCCCACTTGTAAATTTTTGTTATTTTTAATTGATGATGGTCATCCTAACAGATATGAAGTGATAACTTGTGGTTTTGATTTGCATTTATCTGATGATTAGTGATGTTGAGCATCTTTTCATACACTTGTTGACCATTTGTATGTCTTCTTTGAAGTATGTTTATTCAAGTCCTTTGGCCATTTTAAAATCATTTTTTTTGTTTGTTTTGCTCTTGAGTTATAGGATTCCATGTATTTTTTTCTCAACAAATTTCATTATCCTGATGCAAAATCAACAAGGACATTTTTTACTTAATGCATACTTCAGAATACATAGTTTTAAAAGATATATACAAAACATTCCATCCACGAAAAATAGAATACCTGCTTTCCTCAAGTATATATAATAATCCCCTGGTTAAATGACATAAAAAAATAACAAATATTACAAATTTGTGAAGACTGAACTCATACCAAGTAGATTTTCCCAATATTAACTCTTATAAGATATGTGGTTTGCAGATACTTTTTTCCCATTTTGTACATTGCCTCCTTACTCTATTGTTTCCTTTGCTGTACAGAAACAAAGTGTGATGTAGTTCAACTTGTCTATTTTCACTTTTGTTGCTTGTACTTTTGCTTGTTGTCGTTATGGAAAACCATATGGAGGTTCCTCAAAAAAATTAAAAAATAGAACTACCACATGACCCAGCAATCTCACTTTAAGTATTTATCCAAAATTGAAATCAGGATCTTGAAGAGATATCTGCACTTTCATGTTTTTGCAGCATTATTCACAGTAGTCAAGAAGAAGAAAAAACCTCAAATCTCCATCAGCTGTTGGATTGGTAAGGAAAATTGATAAGGAAAATGTCACACACACACACACACACACACACACACACACACACACTGAAATATTCAATTTTTAAAAAGAAGGAAATCTTGTCATATGTTATGACATGGATGAACTTGGAGAACATTATGCTAATTGAAATTAGCCAGTTACAGAAGGACAAAGAGTGCATTATCCCACTGATGAGTTATCTAAAATATGTATATTCATAGAAACAGAAAGTATAATGGTGTTTACTAGGGATGGAGGGAGGAGAAAATGGGGAGTTGGCTATTTAATGGGTATAAAGTTCAATGTGTGCAAAATGAGTAAGTCCTAGAGATCTGCTATACAACATTAATCTTATAGTTAAACTATACTGCATACTTAAAAATGTACTGAGGGTAGATCTCAAGTCATGTATTTTTTACCACCCACACACAAAAAAGGCAGGTATGTTAACTATGTGGAAGAGTCACATACTTGCAAAAGTATCCACCCTAACCACCAATAATGACAACATTGGGAAACACTGTGTGATGGCAGAAATATAAAGAAGCAAATATAATAGATGTAGATTCTTTAGAACAAGTTAATGTAATATGATGGGAGAAATCAAAGATGGATTCATTTTTTTTATTCTGCATTTCCAATGCTGGCACAATGTCTAGGGTGATATATTTTCATCAGTATTATTCTATCTGAGTGATTTGTAGGCATTTAAAGGTGAAAAAAAATACATGAAGCATAAAAAGACTATAGAATTATTTGAAAAATATTCTGTCTAAATGTAAATGCAGCTCTGTTCTTTGAGGATATGAGACAACCATATTAAAGGTCAGTGATGAAGAGAAGATAACATATTTCAGCTTTTCAAGTGCTGATGCACTGAATAGAAGAACAGTAAAATATTGGACATCAAAGAAAAGAGAGGAAAGAGAAACAGGAATGGGAACATATCCTAAAAATTTGATAAGGTCAAAGAACCCATGTGCTGCACTTTAAAAGATAGCACATCAAGTGCCTTGACGAGGTTTACAATATATACAACACTCAAAAAGGTCTGCTTTATTGAATAGTAAATGCTTTGCACAGAATAAATATCCCCCAAATTTTGTCAACTTGACTTTCATTGGTGAGCTTAAAGAGGACAATTGTATGACAGTAAAAGCTTGGGTATAATGTGAGGGATTAAAGTGAAACTGATTCAAGAAATTTGGGGGTAGGAATAAACCAAAACAATGGGTGGCAACTAGAAATGAGAGGGTATAAAGTAGAATATCTTTGCTTACTACGGTTGTGTTTGAAGCTATAAATCTTACTTTAACAAATATTTATGGAAGAACTCCCTGTTCTAGGCCCTGTGTAGGACTGTGTATCATACACACATTTGTTTTGTTTTGTTTTTTAAGATTTTGTTTATTTATTTGACAGACAGAGATCACAAGTAGGCAGAGAAGCAGGCAGAGAGGGAGGAAGCAGGCTCCCCGCTGAGCAGAGAGCCGGATGCGGGACTTGATCCCAGGACCCTGAGACCATGACCTGAGCCGAAGGCAGAGGGTTTAACCCACTGAGCCACCCAGGCGCCCCCATACACACATTTGTAATGGAGAAGCACATGTGTACACAGAAACATACCCATTAAGGGCTCCACAGAATTGTCTTTTCATTTATCTTTCAAATCCAGAAGGCATCATGTAGAAAACTATCTGCTATAGCTCCATGAATATTACAGCATTTTTGGCAATCTAATGTGCTCCCCAGAAATTTGACCTGTCTTCTAGCAATAATGTTTCCAGGATTGATAGAGAATAAAAATATGCCACCTTGTTTATGTCCTCCATTTTGTCATTTATGGGCCCCCTATAGTCCTAAAATATAAGTCAAGTAATTTTAGGTGAAGTAACTCATCTCTTAGATGATAAGATGGAGGACTAAAACTCTAAAAATGATTTTTTGATTCCCATGTCTGTACCTCCAACCCTAATCATTTACCAGACTTGTATTGTTCTATGACACCCTCTCTATAGAACATACATATTGAATAGTCATAAATGATACAACATCATTACAATGAAAAATATAATACATATTCATTGTTTTATGCTTTTAATACCAAGTGCTGTGTATACAAAGATGGAGGAAACAAAGTTGGTCCCTGCAGTCACGGAGCTTGTAGTTGGAACACTAAAGAACCACACAATAGCAAAATTCAGATCATGAAGCTTACTCAATTTCTATGAACAGAAATAATTTTTTGTATGATTTATAGCTCTTCATGTTCACCTCTGTTAAATTATTTAAATATCTGACTTGCTGTTGATATATCTATATGTCATTTGGCCCTCATAGACTGTGCACTGTTGAATGGTTACACATACATATGCAAGACATTGATAAATTTATTTGAAATCAAATAAAATTTATGTATTTCATTGTATAAAACAAACCACATTTTATTTCTAAATCACTAAGAGGCTAATGAGTTTGGCCTCGGGAATATTCTAAACTCTAATAAAAACAGCCTCATAAGTATTGAAGGCAATAGATTTTTACTTCCGTGTTGTTTGCCATATTACAATTTTATATTTTTGATTAGACACTAAGGGACTGAAGTAACAACCTCAATAAAACCCTTATCTTACATTAGGCTTATCATAAACAAGTAGGATACTATTGAATTCTGGTAGCATTAGTTTCAGGAAAATTGTCCCTAAAAACTTGAAGAAAGTTCTGTGAAAGTGGCTTAGATTTTTAAGGATCAGACTTATTTACAGTGGCAAATTTAACTCATTAGGTAGTGACTATCAAACACTATATTTTTACTATTGGGGAATCTAATGATAGAAGTCTGTCACAAATCATAGCCCTTCCCAGTGAGAGTATAGACATATTCTTTTTTTTTTTTGAGAGTATAGACATATTCTTTAATAATTCAGCTCTGTCCTACAAAGTCATCTGGAATAAGTTTATGCTTTGGGTTGCAGATTCCATGTGTAGTACAAGGAGGTTAAACTATTTTGTCTATTATTCTTGTGCAGAATTGCAGTTCCATTAGCATAGTCACAGGGATATGGAATAATTTTGATTATGTAGGTTTAACAGTTTGTTAAAGTAATTCTTCCTATTTTCTGTGTTGACAGAGGCTCCAAAAATGGAGAACAAATCAATAGATTATAAGGAATTTCACATGATAAAGTGAGATGGAGGTCCATCCCATCCATTAACATATAAAGGAGGTAAACAGAATTGGTTCTAGTAGGATTAACCAGTCACCACTTACAATTTATACGGAAGGTTGATGAAGCCAGGGGAATGTCCTTTGGAGGGAATTGTTAATGTTCTAGATTCTTCCCTTCCAACAGACAAGGAAATAATGGTTCCTCCCATTTCTTCAATTTTGTAAGGTGCCTCACATGAAATACTTATAAAGATTGCATATGCAATGTGCATATGCACCCTGGAGTCTGAGAAATAAAGGATTTCATGTTCAACTTAAATACAAACAGTTAAAGGGTCAGAAGCTATGGGTAGACCTACTTCTGCCTACAGGTAGAGCAAAATGAAGTTCTAGCAAGTTGTCTTTTCACTGGGCAAAATACATGTCTCTCTAGGGGTTAGTCCCTGCAAGAGGGGAGAGAGAAACAGCAGTGACTTATCTCAAAAGGATCTCATCCAAGAGGACAAATGTTTCCTAATGGAGTGGTGGAAGACTGGAAGCCAAGAGGATACAATAAGAATTGTAACTGGTTAGGGCACTAGAGTGAGGGCAAAAAGTATTATCTGCTCCAGAGGAAATAAATACATTCAGAAATTTTTCAGCTGAGATGGTAGAGGAATCTCCAGAAGTCACCCACCAAGTGGGGCACAGCCACCAGATATCAAATACAACACTGGATCCCTTGCATCACATTCCTTCCCCAGCCTCACCTTGTATCCCTCACCCAGACACTGGAAGTTCCAGAAACAGCAGTCAGTGAGTCAGGGATTAAGAGAAGAGACTATCTACAGTCTCCCAAGCAAGTGTCCTAGCTGTGTGGACAGGAAAGATTTAAATTGGAAAAAAATTGGAAATTTTGACATTACTTAGAATTCCATTAATTAATGAAATATGTCTTTATATGACTTTAAACAACTGCAAAGTTTACAAAAGTACTCTGTCATTTCATCCAGGGGTGGGAAAAGATGGATCCAGAAAGAACTGAATGGTGAGTGGTAGGGAAGATTGAGAGGGGAGTTCTATTTGTACCCTATTGAGTCCAACTTACATACTAAAGCTGCTGCACAACTGACAGTGTCGAAGCAATCACTTTTTCAGAAGTTATAATTCACAATAATAATTGGAATTTGAGCATTTATAATTATATAGTTACTATCTTTTCTCAGATGTACTAGGTCTTTAAAATCAAAACAGAGAATCGAGTTGAACATTTGACATACTTGGCTAACGCACCTATTTTTACAACTATGTAGGCAGAAAAGGCCATGGATTTAACTCAAATTATCATAGATTTTCCTGAAGTTTGTAAATCATATAGCTAGTTTAAAATTATTTGATATACTTAGTATATTTGAAAATACAGAATTTGACAAATCAAAATATTTGTTGACTTCTATATCTAATTATAATGTATTTGTTACAAATATGCCCTATAATATATAATGATATTGAAAAATCATACAATATACACAGTACACTGGTAAGCAGAAAATCCAGAATTCCATTGTCTTAGTCAGTGTTTAATGAGGAGAAAAGAACTACACAGTAATTGGAATAAATAATATGGAAGATTATTAAGTAGCAAGAAGGGATTAGCTATAAAAAACAATAAAGAATATAGATAAGCAACAGCCATTATCTTTAGGACTGAGGCATAGACCCCAAGAAGGGTACAAATTTGGAAGATCCCCCCCCCACAGCTGTGAACCAAGCCTCATTGCAGAGAGTACAGCTCTGGCCCTGGAGGGTAGAGAAGTTTACTGAAGAACTACAGGCCAAAGCTGGCAATCAGGAGTGCCCTGTGACGTAGCTTCCACACTGACTGGGAAGCTATTCCCCAAGGATGGTGCTGCTGCAATCTGCTTGATGCCTCCCATGCAGCTGGTACATGGTAGAGGAAGAAAGGAAAACAGAATCACTCCACATTCCAAGGTCCCCGCCAGCTCCAGTGTCCCTCTGGCGTCATCTAGTGACAAGCTTAACTATTGTGCCGGTTGGCTCTGGAGAACTACTTGGAGAGTTCAGAAAGGCAATAAAAATGGATTGGAGCTGAAAGGCAGTAAAGTGATAACTGGCGTGCCAACTTTATTATGGAAAAAGTATAAACTCTGGAAGGATTACATATGGATGGACCTATGGATGAATAGAGATATAAAGTATTTTGGCATATAGGAAACTGAAAAATATATTACATAATGTTATAAATGATATATTTTTGAGTACAGGCAATTAATGGGACAGTAAAAGTGATTGTTTTTGACAATTTAAAAAGAAGTGAGAACGTAAAGAGAACTACCACATCAGTTAGGTTTTTCTATGAAATAAACTTTAATAACATAAATGTCATTTGAAAAAAGTAGGATAGAATATTTCATGACTGGGAAAGTAAAATTATTTTCAACTGTGTCAATAGTCTCCAAATCTGATCCACAAAATTAATGAAAATTAATATAGCCAACCCATTGTTTTTTCCACAAAAAATTGCTTTCTCTGAAAGGATGTGTCTGAAAACTTAGGACCAGTATAATTAATTTTCTGAAAGGATATCTCTTAAACAAATGCTGTTAAATTCTGAGAATTGCTTAGAATGTGAGGATTTTTGCATTATTTTTCTGTGCATCCATATCCTGTTAATACAGAAGTTCTCAGATTGTGGTCCCAGGATCAGCAATATTAGCATCACCTCGGAACTTTCTAGAAAGCAAGGCCTTGCCTCTATCCCAGACCTCCTGAGTGAGAAATTCGGATTTTTTGCCCAGCAAGCTGATTCCAAATGATCTCTGAGGTGGTTCTATTGCTTGCCAATATTTGAGGACCACTGTTAGGTTTTGCTAACATAAATCTTCTAGATTTGGAAATCTGGAAATTGCTTCAGATTTATAGAACATTTAATGAACATATCTTTTTAGAAGTCCATTTGAATATGTTTTATTATTAAGGCTAGTTCTTCTGGAAAAGCTTCTTATTCATTTGTGTCATGTTCATTGACTGAACAAATTGTGAATGTTGCTATCTGGAGTTATGTGTAGAAAAAATAGAAGTAAAATGCTTTAACCTACCTCTTTCAAAAAGAATGGTGCAGTTTAAGTATTTGGCATGCCAGGTATTTCAACTTTTGCCACTTGGAGCATTGAAGCAAGTATCAGGATAAACCAACTAATCCAATACAGTGATGTGTCAAAACTGGGCATTTCCGTGAATTCAAATATTGGTTTTTCTGCAAAAAATGTTATCATTACTTTCAGAGATTTATTTATATCCTGGAAGAATCATCCTACTGAATGCCATTTATTTTTAATTTGTAATCAAATAGATTAAAAAATTCTATAGGGTAATGCCATCAAGTTACTTAAAGTAGATATTCCTGAAATAGATCTCTCTTCTAGAATACCTTTTTTCCTCCAACATCGATTTTTAACTTAAAAAATGTATGCTGTTTACTAGGAAACTATAAACTTCCAGGTAATGTTGTTGTTTACTGATGTGTGTATCTCAGACATTATTATATTCAGAACAGATCTAATTTCATACTAATGTGTTAAACAATCTTTGTATCCATATAGTATCTGGTTTCAGGTATACTACTCTCCTTCAGCTTCTTCATCCTCCATGTTTAGGACTGTGGGCAGGAGAACAAAATCTGAGCTGCTGTATCTTTTTTGGTTGCTATAATTTCTATCCAGTATTACCTACGCAGATCCATGCCCTGGTGATGTCTGCACATACCCACGGGACCATTTGCACTCTGTCTACCACCAGCTTCTTAAAGTTCCATGTCTTTGACTTACGTGATTGCAAACTAAATATTTTACTTTGCTTTATGTATTTATTTATTTATGTCATTACCTATAGGTAAAAGGAGATATATTCATTCATGACTTTTGGTTCAGAGTGAGGCCAGTGGACTGCATTACCAATTCTAAGGTGCTGAATTCCTAACAGATTCTCAATAAAAAAAAAAAAAACCAACACTTACCTTCTCTTGTCTATTGGATATGAAAAGAGAGAATTGTATTTTAGATTTTCATTCCATTTATGCAATGGTTTGTTGATTCAGCCAGTGAGGCCACAAAGTAAGATTTCCATGGTGAAACTACCTCCCTTGGCACTTTGCAAGCATTTATAGGAATGTTATTCTTCCTATGACACAGGTTTTGAAGAATTTATTAGGAACCTATTGGATGATTCTAATTTATCTGTAAATAGATAAAGATAGCACATACTGAAGAAGAATTTGCATGTTAGCTGGACGAATTCTCTTCTCTTAGTGCAAGGGCTTGATCATCTTTTCCTCCAACCAGTTTTCATTTGATATCTGAATTCTGGAACCATATTTTCCTCCAAAAGCCTATATTTCGGCTTTTCTTCCAAATTAGTTTACCTTTCATGTATATTACTATGTGCCAGAACTATAAAAGTTGTGTCTTTCTGAATTAAATTCTGTACCTAACTGCCTTTTAAAAAATATATAGATAGATAAGTAATTCATGTACTCTTTTTTATAGCTTAATAAATATGACTGACAAATTTTTTAAAAAGTATATTTACTTATATTATTCAGGGAAATTCTAAGGTGTACAACATGATTACTTAATGTTTTTATACATTGTGAAATAATTACTGCAATCCAGTTAACATAGCCATCACTTCACTTAATTATCTTTCTGTTGTTGAGAACACTTTAGATCTACTCCCTTAGCAAATTTCAAGTATACCATACACTACTATTAACTAAATTACCTTCTTGCATTTTTAGAACCTCAGAACTTATAATGGAAAGTTTGTATATACCCCTTGAATAACATCCCTCCATTTTTCCCACCTCCCAGACCCTGGCAGCCATCATTTGACTGTTTCTAGAGTTCAGCTTTTTCAGATGCCCCCAAATTAGTGATATCATACAGTATTTACCGTCTGGCTTATTTTTCATGTGTCTGGAATAATGTCCTCCAGGTACATCATGTTGTCACAAATGGCAGGATTTTCTTTTTTCTTTATGGCTGAATAGAATTCTATTGTATGTATGTTTATATCTGTATTTTCCATTTTCTTCTCAAGCACTCTTGATAACTTCCCACGTTACAGTATTTTCAAGATCATAGATGACTAGTAAATTGAATATGGAACTGAGGAACATAGTCTTGCTTCAGCTACCTTACTGCAGTAACTTGTTCATGCTTATACCAGTGGAAAGTACCAAGGGAAATTCAGAGAGCTTTATCTGATATAAATATTTTACTGAGCAAGAAACAAACTGTTCAGAAATAGGGATGCTTCAAATCTGAAACTGGTATGACTCTCAGAGGTGTAACATGGTTTTGGTTGTTTTTTGTTTTGCCTTTTGTTTTGTTTTCTTTCTTATTATTATTAGCCAGTATATTATAATAAGCACATCATTAGTTTTTGATGTAGCATTCAACAATTTATTGGTTGTGTGTAACACCCAGTGCTTATCACTACACGTGCCCTCCTTAATATCTATCACCTGGTGTTTCAGGATGGCTTATAAAGTGGAAATGAGGACGGTCTTTAAACTTTACCATGATTGGTTATAATAATGGGAGTTTCTGGACAGCAGTATTGAAATTGATTATTTATACCACTTTAGGAAGATGAGTTAAGATTTATTTACAATTATCAGAGGTATTTATAATAAAATCTAACTTATCTTTCACTTTATGGTCATGAAATAAGCTAGACTATGTTTTGCTTATGTGGCTTAAATGGTTTTGTCTGCCCAAGAGATTTTCAAGCCTGGCCTCCATTTTATTTTATTTTAACAAAGATTCTTCTGATGTTTTTAAAACCATGGCTAAGGTAAATGTTGGTACCTCAAGATTTCCTAAACTCAGTGAAAATGTAGAGTTCCATTTATAGCATTTATACTTTATTAGGATCCCAATCTCAAAAGGCATAGATAGTAGAGTCTGAGATGCCAGGGAGGATCACAAAAACTAGTGTTCTTAATCTTTATCACATTATCATCAATTAAACAACTAGTTCAACAAATATCCCAACTAATAATATATTTCATTTTATTATTTTCTTTGTTTTTACATATATAACATATATGCCATGTGTCCGGAGCTATATTCAATGTTATGGAAGTGTTATCTTCTTTAGTAATAATCCAACTATTAAATATTTTATCAATGATAATACTGGGGAGAAGAGATATTAAGTAATTTCCCTTAGGTCACAGAAATAGCAAGGGGAAGAGATGGGATTTTAATATGTGTATATGTATATATGTCTGTATATATATATATATATATATATATATATACATATGTATATATGTGCGTGTGTGTGTGTGTGAATGTCATTGATATAAGAACTGGAAGATGACACTATCCATGTAAGATATACCTCCTTGCTGTCACTATAGCTATGCATTCAACAGTCTGTGTCATTGCTTTACCTGACTGACAGCTTTTGGATTATATGATACGTGATATGACAAATGAATCTCATAGAAACACTCCTACTCTTCTTTTCTGTAAATTAAGTCTATTGATTTGAAGTGATACCATGAGAAACCCTGTATCCATGGACTAAACTCCCTGTAATTCCTCTGATACTAGGGCTTCCTATGGTCCTGTAACCACGAAAGGAAAACCTGTATCCAAAATGTGTGTTTTTCTGACAGAGTGATTTGCTCTACTTTCCAGGGTGGAAGGGCTCCAGTTTAGTCCATGTTCTACCAGTGGTGAGACAGGTCCTCAAAGGGAACAGTTGTGGGAATCAGCATTGATTGCTCTTGCTGGCAAGTTGCACATTTGGTAGTAACACCTCGGAAACATGGTAAGTTGTTCCATGTGTCATCTTCATTCTTCCTTTCATTAGTATTTCATTCATGCAGCTATTATATTGGAACTGAGGTTGGGGTCAGTTGGTTGAGCGATTTTCATCTACATGGTTATTTTTCATCTGTTCTGTCCTGGGTACACTCTGGTGGGTGTTAATATGCAATCTAAAGCTCTCCACACTATGTTTCACTCCTGCATGCCCATCACATGCCTCAATTCCAGTTCTTTTTTCCCTAGATCTTTCATTCCTCCTCCTTCCAGGTCTTGAACTAGTTTGCCAATTAATTCACTCATGTTCATAAATACATATTTAATAAAAGCCTTCGCCACTCATTTTATTCAAAGAAGAAAATCAGGTACACTGCAAAGCTCTCTGCCCACAGGAAAGATTTTCTTTACCACTGTCTCTAAAGGCCACTCCTGAATGGGGCTTTAGTGCAGCTTTACTGTGATGACTTATTCATGAACCAAGTTAGGATTTTTTTCTTGTTATCTGGTGGTAGGGGATGTCCTTAAGGGGCTGTAACTGCACTGCAGGAATGCTTCTTTTGCAATACTGGTGGATGTCCTGTCTATCCAGACTGACTTCTCACACTGTGTGTTTGTATTCTTCAGTCCTGTTCATGTTGGATTCCACATTTACATTCCCATATTATGATGAAATATTGTTGGCCCTGCCTAACTTTATGACCCAGTGAGTCTGAGGAACCCAGTTCATGATGAATAGTACTTTCTGTATTATCTCTTGTTGTTGCATGTCAAGAGCACTGTCTCTGACAGCATCTAGCAACATTCCAGGAGCTGTATTTCAAAAAGTGCTTACTTCACCATTGCAGATGGCATGGCCTTGTCTGGACATCTGCTGGTCTGCATTATAATTCTACTTACTATTTCCCCCCCCGCCAGTTTATTCCTTTCCAAGAGTTTAAAATCCCAGTTTACGTTGATAAATGTTTGAAAAACCATTCCCCCGTCTTAATGACAGAAACTATCTGTGGTCCATCTACCAGAGATAATGGAATCATCATTACCAGCTGGAAGGAAGATGATTCAGGCACAAAATCCAATATTAACATTTGCTTTCTTAAATCACTCCACTTCTGGTAACAATTGCCAAAATTTCAATATCTCAGGAGTAATTATAGTAATTAATATAGAAGATTTTTATCAGAGTATACTCAGTAATGGAAGGGAAATGGATGAAGCAGGTTTGGGTAGGTGGCGAAATGTCACTATGCCATCCCAGTGAAGGGATTATTATCTAATGAGGAGCTCTGTAGGTGGAAAGGCCCTTCAATGTTATCCTGAGTTGGGCAAAGGAGCTGTGCCTTTTTATTCTTGATTCATTGTTAGATATAGGCTTCTCTGGAATAAGCAAGGCTTTGAGGATGTCAGTTATTTTTTGATATTTGAATTTTTGATATTTTATATTTTTGAGGCAATTTCTGAAGGGACTGACAGTTAAGAATTATTTTCTGGCAGCAATCCCATTAGCTGGGGCAACAAGCCATTCATAAAGGGAGATATGGAAAACATTGCAATGTATTCATTTCAAATATGTTGGATTTCTTTTGTCTATAATTATACACACATACTGACACACAATTTGGCGACATTTTTCTGGCAGTTTTTCTTTGTTAGGTAATTCATTTTGCTAAATTTTTTTCTTTTTCTTCTTCATATGTTTTTACAAATACTTTGCAAGTTTTTTATTTTATTTTTTTTAAATTTCTCATTGAGTGAGTTTGTTTTTCCTAGTCCAGGTGTTTATTAGGTCTCCCTTGCTGTTAGAGATTGATAATTTCAACATTTCTGAATAGCTTACTTTCCCAATACAAATTTTCACAATACAAAAGTCCTCTATTTCTTAGTAACTGCAAACACATACTGGTTCCTGCACATATGGCTTGTTCGTATGACTTTGGTGCACTCTTAACTCTTTTTCTCCAAAATTAACTGGGTTCCAATGGCAACTCATTTTATGTTTTCTTGCATCTAAATGCTTATTGCCTTTATTTAGCCTATATTTTCTCCGCAGAAAATATATTTTGTGATCTGCTACAGCTGGGTTCAGTACCTGGAACCCATGTTAAATTTCTTTCTTCTTCCTTATATGAGTAATATCATTGCTTTTAGCAGTCCTTGTCAGTATTATCATTTTATCAAAAATGTGTTTAAGTTTTTATTTTTTCTTATCTGTATAACTTTTGAGTGAATTCTGAGAGGAGAAAGGAAGTATGTTCAATTTTCCAATCTATATGAAGTCTGGACCCTGACCAATACATGTATTAGAGTAAGCTCCTTAAAAGTCCCTCTACAAATGTAATTGAACTTTCAGTAGATGTTTAAAATTGTGGAAAATTGGCAGCCTTTTGATAGTAAGTAGTTCAATCTATTAGCCTCCCAATTATCCTTGTATTTCTTTATATCCTTTCAGAGAATCGTACTTAATACCTCAAAGTGTATATTGTTATTGTAGATAGTATTTTGATTTCTATTATATTTTCTAGATGAGTATTGCTGATATATGGTAATGCTATTGATTTTTGTTAGCTGAGTTTAAATCTGGTAGCCTTGTTGAACTCTTCTATTTGTTATGGGTTGCTCTTGATACCCAATTTCTCTGTGCAATTTTATCATTATCAGAATCATGCCTCACTTTCCTCTCTCTTCTTCATCTGAGATTATGTCGAAGAACTGTAGTTTATCTGTTCAGTGTTGAAAGACAGTAGGCATCCTAGTGTTTGCCTGGTTTTTAAAGGGATTGCATATACATTTATCTGTGTTGTTTCCTAGATGATGTTGGTATGTGATCTATATTCGGTAAGAAGAATTCCCACTTATCACTAATTCTGAGCATTTTAAAACATTTTGAAATGTTGAACATTATCAAATGCTTTTTCTACATTACTTTACAATTTACATCTTCATTCATTATAAGACACTGACAAAAGTTTTTTTTTACTTAAATTACTTTCGAGTTGCTGGGATAAGATATATGTATGCATTTGTAAAATACAAAGATGGACTCAGATAATATAATCATTTGGATTTGCAACATCTTTGATCACTAGAGTGATACATTCTCTTTTATTGTACCATCTCTACAAATTTTTGGAATCAAGTATATTTAACAAGCAAGTAAGGCATTTTTCTCTTTTTTTTTCTGGTAAGACTTACAGAAGATAGAGAATTTGTTGGTAATTTGGTAGACTATTCATGTAAAACAGTCTTGTAAAGGGATAAAAATTGTGTGGGGGGTATGTGAGGTGGGGGCAGTGAGAGGTCTCTGATTAGCCTGTCAGTTGCTACCATGCTTGTTCTTGTGTACTTCACCAGATTTGACACTTTGTATTTTTCCAGAAGACTGTATTTTGTCTAGGTTTGCAAATTTATTGGCATATGATTGTGTGCATGTCTGTACAAACAAATATGGATATGTGCACATAGCACGCATTGACATATATTCATTTATATATGCATTGTGTGAGTGTATATATACATATACTATATTTTGTCTAAATTAATTTTAAGTTCTGTAATTTGTTTACTCTTACATTCCTTCTTGTGTAAAATATCAAGTTTTCTTGGAGCAATTTGCATTATCAGTCTTCTCTAAGGAAATATTCTTTAGCTCTATTTTAATTTATTAATCATACTTGTCTAATTTTCTACAATGTGAAAGGCTTATGAGAATATCACGTTTTTCTCTTTGGCTTCTTTTATCTCTAGGGTCCTAGGTATGTGAGAAGGAGTTAGGAATTTAGTATGTTTTTGAAATTAGCATTGTTTTAGGAGCCAATGACAAGAAAAATTTTAAAAGGTATTGATACCCCATAAAATATCTAGAGGACAGATTTTGCTGGCTTGGGTTTAATGTCTAAGAACTCGGGCCATCATCTTACATTACTGTAATATGTAGAATTTACATTTAGTTCCCATTAAGCATTTACTATGTGCCAGATTTTTTGTTTATTTATGTTTATTTTTTTACATTTAATTCTTTCCAAAATACTCTGAGGTGTGTCTTACTATTTTTCCCCCAGATAACTCTAGGAAATAAAATCACTACCAAAAGTTTTTAGCAAACTTTAATTTCTCACTGGCTAATGAGACAGCCTGTTCCTTGGCTTGGACTTGCCTTACATGAAATCAAAGCATTCTTCCAACATCAGAAAATATGTCCAGGTTCTGTTATCAATAAAAATGAAAGAGTAGAAACAATAGTCTCTAACACAAGATCTTTGTAGAAGAATTAAAATTATGGCAAGATTAGATTAAAAGTTTATGGAGGAGCATAGTGAAAGGTAAAATATAGAAGTTGCTTGGAGATATAAGTTATATGATTACTATCATTTGGCTTTATATAAATAAAAACTAAATGAAGTGATTTCAATAATTTTGTTTCCCTTGTTTTAAATAGACTGAAAGGCTTTTATAATAAAATGATACAGAGAAAAATATCACCATTCCTAATTATAAAGCTTTGAACTACATATCTCTGAACTCTGTAGTCTTTGAATTTATGTGGCATAAGTTAAAAAGAAATAAATTGCATTAGAAAAACACATTGCAATGCAAACAAAAATCAAGTGTATTCCTTGCCCATCAGAAGGATATGGTAAGATTGACCCTATGAGACTTGTCCCTGGATTTTAGAATTGTTAGAGAAAAATTCTAAGAAAGATTTTAAATTGCCACACTATGGAGTATGAGAATTAACAAAGTGTGATGTAAACTGAGAAAACAAGGAAGATAATCTGGAAAAATATTCATGTTTTTAGATATCTTTGTACAAATGCATGCAATTATAGTTGTGATAAAACTCTGACGTTTATAAAAAAGAAATGTAAGCTCATGATTATTTAAGTTGTTATAGGATAAGAGATAGAAGAGTGGATAAGTATGATGGAAAACTTGAACTGTGTAGTGAAATGGATTTGATTTGTTAGCTGAGTATGTGAATTAGGATGTACAATCATGGTAATCCATAGCATTCTGCATTGTTATGACATTGTTCTTGCTTTTTTCCATGCATAACTTTACCACATTTCCTTTATGTTTTTAAAATTATATCTTAAATATAAAACTCTCTTCTTTAAAGTTTCTTCCTAATCTCTCTCACTTGGAAATGGTTTTTATTTTTTTTTTAATTATTCCCTGGTGATTTTTTTAAATTTCTTTTCAGCGTAACAGAATTCAGAGTTTTACACCACACCCAGTGCTCCATGCAATGCGTGCCCTCCATAATACCCACTACCAAGATCCCCCAACCTCCCACCCCCCCGCCCCTTCAAAACCCTTAGGTTATTTTTCAGAGTCCATAGTCTCTCATGGTTCATCTCCCCCCGCAATTTCCCTCAACTCCCTTCTCCTCTCCATCTCCCCATGTCCTCTGTGTTATTTGTTATGCCCTGCAAATAAGTGAAACCATATGATAATTGACTCTCTCTGCTTGACTTATTTCACTCAGCATAATCTCTTCCAGTCCCGTCCATGTTGCTACAAAAGTCGGGTATTCATCCTTTCTGATGGAGGCATAATATGCCATAGTGTAAATGGACCACATCTTCTTTATCCATTCGTCTGTTGAAGGGCATCTTGGTTCTTTCCACAGTTTGGCGACCATGGCCATTGCTGCTATAAACATTGGGGTACAGATGGCCCTTCTTTTCACCACATCTGTATCTTTGGGGTAAATACCCAGTAGCGCAATTGCAGGGTCATAGGGGAGCTCTATTTTTAACTTCTTGAGGAACCTCCACACTGTTCTCCAGAGTGGCTGCACCAACTTGCATTCCCACCAACAGTGTAAGAGGGTTCCCCT
>PISX010017121.1:0-37458 GCA_004024625.1 Mellivora capensis
TCTTTCATAATTTTTATGAAAAATTCACACACATAGAATATTTTGCAAAATCATACAAGAAATATTTGAGTACTTACTTCATAATTTTAATGTAATGCCAGACTTGCTTTGGATTTCTTTTTAACCTTAAGATAAATTTTAAATCTCCTGTGTAGTCCTCCCTGACCCCATTACCTTCTTAAACTATTATCTAGAACTTGATGTTTATTATTCTTTTTTTTTTATTTTATTTTTTTTATAAACATATTTTTATCCCCAGGGGTACATGTCTGTGAATCGCCAGGTTTACACACTTCACAGCACTAACCATAGCACATACCCTCCCCAATGTCCATTACCCCACCCACCTTTCCCTCCCCCCTCCCCCCAGCAACCCTCAGTTTCTTTTGTGAGATTAAGAGTCACTTATGCTTTGTCTCCCTCCCAATCCCATCTTGTTTCTTTTCTTCTTTTTCTGCCCCCCTAGTCCCCCATGTTGTATTATTCTTTTTTAAACATCTTTATTTTATTTTATTTTTCTTCAGTGTTCCAAGATTCATTGTTTATGCATCACAACCAGTGCTCCATGCAATACCTGTCCTCCTTAATACCCACCACCAGGCTCACCTAACCCCCCATTCCCTGCCCCTCCAAAACCCTCAGTTTGTTTCTCAGAGTCCACAGTCTCTCATGGTTCAGCTCCCCCTCCGATTTCCCCCAGCTCACTGTTCGTTTCCTTCTCCTAATGCCCTCCGTGCTATTACTTATGCTTCACAAGTAAATGAGACCATATGATAATTGACTTTCTCTGCTTGACTTATTTCACTCAGCATAATCTCCTCCAGTCCTGTCCATGTTGATACAAAAATTGGGTATTCATCCTTTCTGATGGCTAATACTCCATTGTATATATGGACCACATCTTCTTTATCCATTCATCTGTTGAAGGGCATCTTGGCTCTTTCCATAGTTTGGTGATTGTGGCCATTGCAGCTATGAACATTGGGGGTACAGGTGGCCCTTCTGTTCACTACATCTGTATCTTTGGGGTAAATACCCAGTAGTGCAATTGCAGGGTGATAGGGAAGCTCTATTTTTAGTTTCTTAAGGAATCTCCACACTGTTCTCCAAAGTGGCTGCACCAACTTGCACTCCTCCCAACAGTATAAGAGGTTTCCCATTTCTCCACATCCTCTCCAACACATGTTGTTTCCTGTCTTGTTAATTTTGGCCATTCTGACTGGTGTAAGATGGCATCTCAATGTGGTTTTGATTTGAATTTCCCTGATGGTTAGTGATGATGAACATTTTTTCATGTGTATGATAGCCATGTGTATGTCTTCTTTGGAGAAGTGTCTGTTCATGGCTTCTGCCCATTTTTTGACATGATTATCTGTTTTGTGTGTGTTGAGTTTGAGGAGTTCTTTATTGTTCTTGGATATCAGCCTTTTGTCTGTAGTGTCATTTGTGAATATCTTCTCCCATTCCGTGGGTTGCGTCTTTGTTTTGTTGACTGTTTCCTTTCCCCTGTGCAGAGGCTTTTGATATTGATGAAGTCCCAAAAGTTCATTTTTGCTTTTTTTCCCTTTGCCTTTGGAGACGTGTCTTGAAAGAAGTTTCTGTGGCCGATGTCGAAGAGGTTACTGCCTATGTTCTCGTCTAGGACTCTGATAGATTCCTGTCTCACGTTGAGGTCTTTTATCCATTTCGAGTTTATCTTTGTGTATGGTGTGAGAGAATGGTCTAGTTTCATTCTTCTATACATAGATTCCCAATTTTCCCAGCACCATTTATTGAAGAGACTATCTTTTTTTCACTGGATTTTTTTCCTGCCTTGTCAAAGATTATTTGACCATAGAGTTGAGGGTCCATATCTGGACTCTCTACTCTGTTCCATTGGTCTACATGTCTGTTTTTGTGCCAGTACCATGCTGTCTTGGTGATCACAGCTTTGTAGTAAAACTTGAAATCAGGCAACATGATGCCCCCAGTTATCTTTTTCTTTTTGAACTTTCCTTAGTGATTCAGAGTCTTTTCTGGTTCCATACACATTTTAGGATTGTTTGTTCTAGCACTTTGAAGAATGCCCGTGGAATTTTAATTGGGATGGCATTAAATTATAGATTGCTCTGGGCAGTATAGGCATTTTAACAATGTTTATTCTTCCGATCCATGAGCATGGAATGGTCTTCCATTTTTTTGTGTGTGTGTCTTCTTCAATTTCTTTTATGAGTGTTCTATAGTTCTGTATAGATCTTCTACCTCTTTGGTTAGGTTTATTCCAAGGTATCTTACGGTTCTTGGTGCTATAGTAAATGGAATCGATTCTCTAATTTCCCTTTCTATATTTTCATTGCTAGTGTATAAGAAAGCAACTGATATTTGTACATTGATTTTGTATCCTGCCACATTACTGAATTGCTGTAGGAGTTCTAGTAGTTTGGGGGTGGAGTCTTTTGGGTTTCCCATATAAAGTATCATGTCATCTGTGAAGAGAGAGAGTTTGACTTCTTCTTTGCCAATTTGAATACCTTTTATTTCTCTTTGTTGTCTGACTGCTGTTGCTTGGACTTCTAATACTATGTTGAACAGCAGTGGCAAGAGTGGGCATCCTTGTCATGTTCCTGATCTCAATGGGAAGGCTGCTAGTTTTTCCCCATAGAGAATGATATTCACTGTGGGTTTTTCATAGATAGATTTTATGAATCTGAGGAATGTTCCCTCTATCCCTGTACTTTGAAGAGTCTTAATCAGGGATGGATGCTGTATCTTGTCAAATGCTTTTTCTGCATCAATTGAGAGGACCATGTGGTTCTTCTCTCTTCTCTTATTGATTTGTTCTATCACATTGGTTGATCTACAAATGTTGAACCACTTTACATCCCAGGGATAAATCCCACCTGGTGATGGTGGATAATCTTTTTTTTTTTTTTAATTAAGATTTTATTTATTTATTCGACAGAGACAGAAATCACAAGTCGGCAGAGAGGCAGGCAGAGAGAGAGGAGGAAGCAGGCTCCCTGCGGAGCAGAGAGCCCGATGTGGGGCTCGATCCCAGGACCCTGGGATCATGACCTGAGCCGAAGGCAGAGGCTTTAACCCACTGAGCCACCCAGGCGCCCCAAATAATCTTTGTAATGTACTGTTGGATCCTATTAGCTAGGATCTTGTTGAGAATCTTGCCATCCATATTCATCAGGGATATTGGTCTGAAATTCTCCCTTTTGATGGGGTCTTTGCCTGGTTTGGGGATCAAGGTAATGTTAGCTTCATAGACAGAGTTTGGAAGTTTTCCCTCTGTTTCTATTTTTTGAAACAGATTCAGGGTAATAGGTATTATTTCTTTTTTGAATGTTTGGTAGAATTCTCCAGGGAATCCATCAGGTTCTTGACTCTTGTTTTATGGGAGATTTTTGATCACTGTTTTAATCTTGTTACTAGATACCGGTCTATTCAGGTTGTCAATTTCTTCCTGTTTCAGTATTGAAAATTTATAGGTTTCCAGGAATGCATCCATTTCTTCTAGATTGCTTAACTTATTGGCATATAACTGTTGATAATAATTTCTAATGATTGTTTCTATTTCCTTGGTGTTAGTCGTGATCTCTCCCCTTTCATTCATAACTTTATTAATCTGGGTCCTCTCTCTTTTCTTTTGGATTAGTTTGGTCAATGGTTTATCAATCTTATTGATTCTTTCAAAGAACCGGCTTCTAGTTTTGTTGATGTCTTCTACTGTATCTCTAGTTTCTAACTCATTGATCTCTGCTCTAAACTTAATTATTTCCCTTCTTGTGCATAAGGTTGGCTTAATTTGTTGTTGATTTTCCAGTTCTTTAACTGGTGTAAAGAGAGTTGGTGTATTAGGAATTTTTCAATTTTTTTTTGAGTGCGGCTAGGATGGCTATGTATTTCCCCCTAAGGACTGCCTTTGCTGTATCCCATAGGTTTTGGACCAATGTACCTCCATGAATTGTTTATGTTTTTCTTTGTTTATCTGGTTGATCCAAACATTCTTGAGCAGGATGGTCTTTAGCTTCCAAGTGTTTAAATTCCCTCCCAACTTTTTCTTGTGGCTCAGTTCCAGTTTTAAAGCATTCTGCTCTGAGAATTCACAGGGAATAACCTCAGTCTTTTGGTATCGGTTGAGCCCTGATTTGTGACCCAGTATGTGGTCTATTCTAGAGAAAGTTCTATGTGTGTTCAACAGGATGGAGTATTCTGTTGTTTTAGGGTGGAATGTTCTCTATATATCTAAGAGGTCCATCTGGTCCAATGTGTCATTCAAAGCTCTTGTTTCTTTGTTGATTTTTCTGCTTAGATGATCTGTCTATTGGTCAGAGTGGTGTGTTCAGATCCCTTACATTTAATGTATTCATATCAATATGACTCTTTATTTTGTTTAATAGTTGGCTTATGAAGTTGGCTGCTCCCATGTTGGGGGGATAAATATTTACAATTGTTAGATCTTCTTGGTGGATAGACCCTTTAAGGATGATGTAGTGTCCTTCTGTATCTCTGACTATAGTCTTTAGATTAAAATCTAATTTATCCGATATGAGTTGCTACCCCAGCTTTCTTTTGAGGCCCATTTGCATGAAAGATGTTTCTCCATCCCTTCACTTTCACTCTGGGTGTATCTCACAGGTTCAAAATATGTCTCTTGTAGACAGCATATGGATGGGTCCTGTCATTTTATCCAGTTTGCAACCTTGTGCCTTTTTATGGGAGCATTTAGGCCAGTCACACTGAGAATGGTTATTGAAAGATAAGTTTTTACTGAAATCATGTTGCCTGTGAAGTCCTTGTTTTTACACATTTTCTCTGTAAGTTGCTGTTCTATGTCACTCTTGGGTTCTTTCTTCTTTTATAGAAACTCCCTTAGTGTTTCTTGTAGTGCCAGCTTGGTGGTTACATAATCGTTTAGACCTTGCCGGTCTTGGAAGCCCTTTATCTCTCCATCCATTCTGAATGTCAACCTTGCTGGATAAAGTATTCTTGGCTGCATGTTATTCTCATTTAGTGCCCTGAATATGTCTTTCTAGCCCTTTCTGGCTTGCTAGCTTTCTGTGGACAGGTCTGATGTTATTCTGGTGGTCCTGCCTCTGTATGTAAGGAAGTTCTTCCCCCTAGCTGCCCTTAGGACCTCTTGTCTGAAATTATGATTTGTGAATTTCACAATCAAGTGTCTGAATGTCTTTCTAGACTCATTGATCTTGGGGGGGGTGTCCTTTCTGCCTCTAGGACATGAACATCTGTTCCATTCCCCAGATTAGGGAAATTTTCATCCAGTATTTTTCAACTATATCTTCTAGTCTTCTTTCTTTCTCCACCCCCTCAGGATCCCAATAATTCTGACCCTGGGACATTTCATGGTCTCACTTATTTCCCTAATTCTGTTTTAATGACTTCTAAGCTGTTTGTTCCAGGCCTCCTCTTGGTCCTGTTTTTCTATTAGTTTGTCTTCTAGATCACTAATTCGATCTTCTGCCTCAGTTACCCTAGGTGTTAGAGTATTTAGATTAGATTGGATCTCATTAATAGAATTTTTTACTTCTACCAGATTAGCTTTCACTTCCACCCTTAGAGATTCTATTTTGCCACTAATGGTCTTCTCCAACCTAGCCAATGCCTGGACAATTTTTACACTGAATTCCATTTCTGACATATTGTTTATGCCCATAGCCAATAGTTCTGTGGCAGAGGTCGCAGATTCTGAATTTTTCCTCTGTTGGGTGTTCCTCCTCCTAGTCATTTTGGTGAGAGGTGGTTGAGGGGATGAATGTATCAACCTCAATCCAGTCAAAGTGCCCCTCTCCACTGATGTCTTCTGCTCCCACAGAGATCCAGAAGTATATAATCTTACATCTCAGGCTGATTTCATGGGTGTTCAGAGTGTTCTGGTAGTTATTTAGCTCACTTCAGGGGACTGGTTGAATCAGGGTCTCCTATTTCTCCACCATCCTGCCCCTCCTCCTCATTTTCCCTCCAAAAGTACCAAAGGAGATTATTCTGTTCCTAGAGACTTTTGGAGGCTCTCCAAATCATGGTACAACAGAGGGAATTCACTGCAGTATGGGTAGAACCACTGTTCCTGAAGTATGAAAAAAGTCCAAACCTCAGCATGCCAGGTCCCAAAGCTCGATGTTTATTATTCTTGTGTATATATTACCATTATTACACATACATACCATAAAATTAAAATGTGTTTTATATATTGTAAAATGGCATATAAGTGATACTGAATTGACATATTCATTTGTAACTTTTTAGTTCATGATTATGATTTAACTTATATCTTGTTATTAGATGAAGCTAATGCAAAATTTTCTATTTTATGGCTATGCTTATTTATTCTTTTATTGATGGACATAAGGTTGTTTCTAAATATTTCCCTTTAGGTTTTCAAGAGAGTATAACATATAGGTCAATATGATGGACTCTGGGGCTTGAGTAGCTCTTTGATTTTTGGCTTTTAAAAAAATTTTATTAATTCACTTGAGAGAGAGAGAGAGAGGGAGCATGAGCAGGGGTTGAGGCAGAGGGAGAAGCAGATTCCCTGCTGAGCTGGGAGCCCAATGTGGGGCTCGATCCCAGGACCTGGAGATCATGACGTGATCCAAAGGCAGATGTTCAATCATCTGAACCACCCAAGCATCCCTGGAGTAGCTCTTTGAAAATCCTTGTTCCACCATTTATCAGCTATATGAACTTGGTGAACTCCTTACTCTTTGTATGTAGATACAATTAGCATCTACCTCAGAAGGTTTTTGTGAAACCTAAAAAGAGTTAAAAAAATAAATTATTTAGTAGAGTAAGATGCTGCATAATAATGTTACCTATTGTTATTATAAAATAATTAAAAATTTTTTTCTTCTACAGGTTTCTTGTACATAAATGAGCAAGTTTCTCTAGGATCTATCCCTAGGAGTGAACATGCTCAGTCTTAGATCGCATAAACCTCTCATTTTACAATATAAACCTCTCATTTTACAATATACTGCTAACTTTACAAGATCCCTCCTGCAAAATTACTTTTAGAAGAAATTTTACAAATGTACACTTTCCTCAGCAATGGGTGAGAATTTCTTTATCTCTGCTTCCTCTCCAATACTAGGCATTTAGAAAATATTTCCCAATTGTTGACTGTGAAGTGGCATCTTATTGGGGTCTTATTTTTTAATTCCTTAATTACTAGAGAGATGAACAGCTGTTCATCTGTTTATTGACTATTTGGGTTTCTTCTTCTGTGGCTTGCCTGTTCCTAGCCATTGTTGTTGCTTTAGTTTTAATTAGAGTGCTTTTCTTTTTCTTTTTGGTTTGTAGGTGACCTCAATATTTCTGAATATTAATAATGGCTAGACTTTTCACATTTTATGAAATTATTTATTGCATTAACCTTTTAAATATCAGTGTAGCTCAAGTTAATTTTTCTGGAGATTATACATTTCATGTCTGCTTAATAAATTCATTTTTATCTGGGTCATAAATACAGGGTATTACCCTTACTTCCAGACATGATACAAGTTGTTCTTTATCTTAAGGTATTTACTCACCTGAAATGTGACTGTTTAGTATATGAGATGATACAGAAATAGAGCATTATTTTGTTCCATACAGATAACCAATTTTTCTAGCACTGTTTATAAAATTATCCATCTTTTTACTTTTACTGAAATTCTATTTATCAAGTGTCTTTATCCTGTTTCATTATTTGTCTAACTCTGCAATAAAAACTACACAATCTCAAATACTAAGGTTAAAATAACCTTATCTTCTGGTTGAGTTCATTCTTCTACTTTTTGCTCTTCTTAAACTTTTTCTTTGCTTTTCATGGCTTTTCTGCTCTTCAACATATTTTGGATTATTCCTTATTGAAAGCCCTGTTGAGATTTTGGTTAGAAATACACTAAATCTATGGATTCATGAGTTGAATGTATACTTATATGACGCTGATTAGTTTTGTTGAAAAACAAAATTGAACCAAGTACATTTGAAAATCCAATTGGCTTTATTAAATGACTCATAAATCGCAACCTCCACTCAGTTTCTTTTCTGAGCAAAATAAAGGCTTTGAAAGGCAGAGAAGAGGCAAAAAAAAAAAAAAAAAAGACAACAGGGATTTATTAGCAAGAAATGCATTGTTTAGTCAAGGTTGCCCTCTGAAGGGGAGCACAAGGGGTCTATCAGAAAACTTCTACTATTGACCAGAAAAGCCCTGTTGATTGGTTAAAGGCTACATTCCCGAGGGCTTGAAACTGTAGTTAGATTAGGAATTCGGTCTTGGTTTACCGACTTGGGACTTTAACCTAAGGGATACTTTTTTTTTCCCTTTTTTTTTTGGCCTTTGGTTTTCTTGTTAACAGTTCCTAATTAACATATAAATAAAGACATTTATTTAGATCTTATTTTTTGTTCAACATGATCCTAAGTATCTCATCATGTTTGTTGCTAGCATAAATATATTTTCAAAAATTGCACTCCTAAATGTCAGTGGCATATAGAATACAATTCATTTTTATAGTAACCTTGTGAACCATTCTATGAGTTCTTTCATTTATTTATTCATTCATTCAACAAATCCACATGGAATACCTACTCCGCTCCAGGCAATGTTACAGATAGTGGGAGTACAGTATAGGAAAAATCAGAGAAAAACCATTGCTTTTATGGAGCTTAATATTCTGGTGGTTGTAACAAACAAAATATATGAATGAAACATACAGAACATTAATTAGTGATACATGCTAAAGAGAAGTAAATACAGCAAGATAAAAAATGATGATGTGAAGTATGTCTGGAGGGTGTGCCTAGAATTGGTCAAGGAAGGTTTTATTATTAAGAAGGTTACTATAGAGTGATTGTAATGCTTTTTATGTTTTCTTGAATTTTCTTTGTAATGAATCTCTGTTCTGGTTCTGCATGTAAGGAGCCTGGAAGTTACCACTCTGTCCTAACAAGTAAAAAGCTGAACAGATTGAAAAATCAACAACTCTTCCTGGATCTGCAATAGAGGTGGGGGGGGGGTCCAAGACAAACCCCAGGGCTGAAGATGTAGACAGCCCATCCCAGCTTACCAGACCAGAGACTCACCAGCTGAGTTTACCACAGAAACCAGTGATGGGAGAGGAAAACTTGGACTGTAATTAGTGAATCTCTGGTGGCTCTGTGTGGACAACTTCGAGAGAGAAAAGCTTCAGAGGGACCCAGTCATGGAGAAGGGTGGTCACAATATTGTGAGATTTACCACCAGGATCTCAGCCAGGTTTCCACAATAAATACCAGACAGAAATCCCTTCCTCGGTACTGCAGGGGAAGGGGAAAGGAAGCATTTTGAAATAAACTGGAGTATTCTGTTCTTAACAGTCTGTCCTAAGGGAAAACTACTTAACCAAAGCTGAAACTGCAGGGCTATTATTGGAGTCTAACTGACCTACAAGAAGGGAAACGCCCACTCCAGTCTAATCTAGACACTTTGTTCCACCTAAGGAGATGGAAGTGAGAGGAGACTGAGAGACTTTTATGAAGTTCACAGTCCAAAGGCATAGGATCATTAAAAGACTAAGACCTGAGCATAGCACCATAGAATGCTTCTCCTCCCACACCTTACCATGTTACTAAAGGCCTATTTACAGCAGTTCCCTCTATCCAGTACATGACCTGATGTCAAGACAAAATTACAAGGTACACCAAAAGACAAAAAACACATCTGAAGAGACAGAGCAAGCATCAGACCCAGACATGGGAAGAATCTTGGAATTATCAGACTGGGAATTTAAAACATTAAAGAAGAAATAATACCAGTTCTTTATAATTTCTACTGGAAATTAGAAGCAGAGAGTATACTTCTCAACTCATTCTATGAGGCCAACATTACCCTAATACCAAAACTATGTAGAAATTACAGGAAAATAAAACTATAGAGTGTATCTCTCAGGAATACAGATGCAAAAATCCTCAAGAAAATATTAACAAGTAAAATCCAATAATGTTTAAAAGAATTGTACACCATGACCAAATGAAATTTATCCCATTTATGCAAGGCTGGTTTAATAGTCAAAGGTCAGTTAATGTAAACCATCACATCAATAGGCTAAAACCAAAGAATCATCTAGTCATATTAATAGATGCAGAAAAAGCATTCGACAAAGCCTAACATGCATTCATGACAAAAAGTCTCACTAAATTAGAAATAGATGGAAATTTCTCAACTTGGTAATGAATATCTACAAGAAACCTACAGCTAACATTATATTAACACTTAGACAACATCATACTTAACATTCTTAAGCAGCAAAATATTGAAGGAGAAGAACAAAGATGGAAGACTGACATTATCCAACTTTAAGACAATTTAATGTAATTTACAGTAATCAAGATAGTGTGGTCTTAGAAAATAGACCAATGGTACAAAGTAGAGAGGCCAGAAATGGCCCCCCACAAATACGGTTAATTGTTCTTTGACAAAGGAGCAAAGGTAATACAATGAAGCAAAAATAGTCTTTTCAGCAAATGGTGCTGGAACAACTGGACATCTACTTGCAAAAAAAAAAAAGGAAGGAAGAAAGAAAAAAGAAGAAATAAACAGACCTCACAGTTTTCACAAAAATTAACCCCATATGGATCATATGGATCATAGACCTAAGTATAAAATGCAGAAGTACAAAACTAGAAGGTTAACATAGGAGTAAACCTTAGAGGGCTTTAAATACAGTGGTGACTTTCTAGAAAGACATGGTCTATGAAAAAATAATTGATAAGCAGAACTTCCTCACAGTTTAATGTTCTGCTTTGTGAAAGTCAATGTCAAGATAATGAGATACCACAAATTGGAAAACATATTTGCTAAAGATGTAGGGGCCTAGTTAGCCAGAGGGAGCCGTTTGGTTGTAAACTTAGATTGACCCCACTCCTCCCAGAGGAACTTACTAGCAAACCCCGGGTACAGGGGCAGGCCAACCGGATGGAGACAACCAATCAGTGGGGTGTACATATATTTACTGTGGTGAGTTGAAATCTCATTGGCTACCTGTGTGTGGGCCAGGCTCAACCACCTCTATAAAACTTAGTCTGTGATGGGCACCTGGGTGGCTCAGTGGGTTAAGCCACTGCCTTTGGCTCAGGTCCTGATCTTAGGGTCCTGGGATCGAGTCTCTCATCGGGCTCTCTGCTCAGCAGGGAACCTGCTTCCCTCTCTCTCTCTCTCTGCCTGTCTCTCTGCCTACTTGTGATCTCTCTCTATCAAATAAATAAATTTTAAAAATCTTAAAAAAAAAACTTTGTGAGGCTGGGGGGAGAGTAGGAGGAGGAGTAGTAGCCATTGGGATAGACGTTGGGGGGTAGTAGTAGTTGTCAGGGTAGTCGTTGGGAGCAGCATCGTCATGGTCATTGGGAGGGTCGTGGTCTTCCTGGTCGTCGGAGTCATGGGCAGAGGCGCCGCCACTAACGGCCTCACTGCCAGCAGCCGCGGCACTGCCGCGAGCAGTAGTCCTCGTCTACTTCAAATGCCTAGACGAGGCACAGGAAGCGGCCTCGTCTAGGGAGCGGCCTCATTGGAGCGGTGTCAAGGGGAACAAAGTCTGCGTCGTCGGGGTCGTCATCCTCGTTGTCGTCTGGCCTCACCGGAGTGGTCTTGCCGGAGCGGCGTCGTCTGGGGAGTGGCCTCGCCGGAGCGGCGTCATCTGGGGAGCAGCCTCGTCGGGGTCGTCATTGTCGCCTCTTCATAAGAGACGGCCCTGACTGGTCAGTTTGATTTTCGATGCTTGGGGCGAAATAAAGCTTTGCTTGACTTATGCTTTGCATCAGACTCATTCCTTTGATCACAGACCCTTACATTGGGGGCTCATCCGGGATCAAATGACGAGAACTGAGCCAGCATCGGAATTTCTGGGAAAAGCCTCCAGAGGTAAGATCACGGGATCCTATCTGTCTGTCTGGTTGGAGCTTCAGGGTATAGCCCACCAGGGAGAAGCTGGACGTGGCCATGCTCCCCAGGGCTGGAGTGGATGCAGGGACGCCCCATCCCTCTCTGGGTAGATCGCCAGGGGTTTCGAGTCCTCCTAGACGGTCACTGGGGGTTCGAGTCCCCCTAGGTGGTCACCGGGGGTTCGAGTCCCCCTAGATGGTCAGGGGATTGCCAGGATGTTCGAGTCCCCTTGGGCAGTCAGGAGCCTGCCAGGGGGTTCGAGTCCCCCTGGTAGGTCAGGGGATCACCCGGGGGTTCGAGTTCCCCTGGGCACCCAGGGTTTTCGGGTCCCCCTGGGTGGTGGTACGGGGGTTTGAGTCCCACTAAGTGGTCACCAGGGACTGAGAAAATCCCCACCAGTGGCAGGTTCTGGGTAAGGACTGTGGGGTCTGTTGTTGTCTTTGTGTTGTCTTTTTGTTGTCTGTTGTGTTGTTTGTTGTGCTTGAAGGAATGGGGCAAGCAGAGACTAAGGGGACTCTGACTTTTGACTCTCCGTTCCTCATAATAGATGTGGGGCTTCTCCCTCACTCATTTCGTGTGTTAAGGGCTATACCTGGAGCCAACTGGGGTTAGTCTAATTCGGGACAGAGACTTTAAGGAATATTCCCAAGCAGCTGCTGAAACTCCCTTTGTTTCAGGGAATTCCTTGCCTTCTCTGGCCAGACGTGGACTGCCTAGCCCCTCCCCCTTGCTGGCGGGAGAGCATGGCATTTGAAGTGGAGTGGGCCCAGGGAGAACATGAAATCTGTTAGCAAAGAGATGACTGAACTGATGGTTAATTGTCTGTCTCAGGGTTTTAATGTGTAATTGTTGAAGTAGCTTTTGGAGTCTTTGGTAACCTGAAGCTTTGAAGTTTTGCTTGGACGACAAATGGGATGAAGTGTTAGGGAGCTGGATGCTGGAACTGGGTTTGTGGCTTTGAAATCTTTTGGTAAACCTGTTTTGTGCTTAACTGCTGTTGCAACAGTTCACAATTGGTTAATATTTAGTCTTCACTAGAGATTGAGATGTTTCTAAGAAAATGTAAATGGTTTTCTCTTTGCCTACCAAGAATTGTAAATGAGATCTCTTTGACTCATAAAGCTTTTCCTTGATATGCTAAGTTACTCAGGAAGTACTGCTAAATCAATGATAAACCTTGGGTTACATTTGGGTAAATGCTGTAACTGCTCCGGGGGTTCTATACATTTCCTGAAGTTTTAATGTTTTGATAAGGGTCATCACTTGGTATTTAGCCATGTCTATTCTGAGTTTTTGTCATTTGTAGTTGTTTTGGTTCTCTTGTAAGATGAATTCTGCTTTAAAGGAAATTCATATGGGAGATTTTCAGAACAAATACAGGTCTTTGATATGTTGAAATCCTGGAACTGAAATGGGTAAGAATTTCCAGAAGTAAAAGCTGAACTCGGACTAAACCAGAATTAGTATGGTGACTCAAGGTAAGAATGAGTCTCCAGGAGCTTTCCTAGAAAGGCTTATTGGAGCCTACAAAATGTATAGCCCAATCAACTCTGAGGCACCCGAAAATCAGAGGGCAGAGAATCTTGCTTTTGCCAGTCAGTCAGCCCCAGATATAAGGAGGAAACTTCAGAAAATTGAAGGATTTAAAGGGAAGAATCTCAGTTAGTGGGAATAGCAGAAAAGTTGTTTAACAACAGGGATGCACAGGAAGATGAAAAACAGAAAAAAAGCTGCTTAAGATTTTGGCATTACATGAGGCAGGTAGGGGATGATAAATGGAAGGAAAAGCCTAAGCACAGAGAAGGCAGGCGGGAAGACTTAGATTCAGATCAGCGAGCTTACCGTAAGGAAAAAGGACACTGGGCCAAGGAGTGCCCCAAAAGGAAGACGGCAATGCTGACCACCAGAGTAAAAATTGAAGTGGAGGGGAAATCAATTAATTTTTTTGGTGGACATGGGAGCCCAATTTTCATCATTACTTAAACCTACGGGAAAACTATCTGGAGAGGAAGTCTGGGTACAAGGAGCAAATGGCACAGAGAGACATAAATGGACAACAGAAAGGACTTTAAATTTGGCCTTGGGAGTAGTTAAACATCGATTTTTGGTCCTCTCTAATGCCCTGTATAACTTGATGGGAAGAGATCTCCTCCACAAGTTACAAGCTGGCATTCAGTTCTTGGAAAGAGACACGACTGTAACCTTGAGACAACCCACTGTACAGGTGCTTATGGCAGCAGTAGATGAATACCTCCTTTACGAGCCAGTCTCAAAACCAGAGGAGACAAAGCGGGGGAGCCTTCTCCAAATCCTACAGGTCAAGTTTCCCAAAGTCTGGGCAGAAGGGAAGCCCCCTGGCTTGGCCAAGGAACAACCTCCAGTGGTGGTACAATTAAAGGCGACAACTACAGCTGTTTGCATTTGGCAGTACCCCCTTCCCCGGGAAGCAAAGGAAGGGATCAGAAAACACATTAACCACCTCCAAGGAGATGGGATCCTAGTTCCTTGCAAATCTCCATGGAACACACCTTTGCTGTCCGTCAAAAAGGCCAAGACTGGGGAGTACCGATCCGTTCAGGACTTGCAGGAAGTTAATAAACGGGTTGAAGATATCCACCCAACCGTGCCTAACCCCTATACCCTACTCTCCGTCCTGGGCCCCAGAAGAACTGTATATACCATCTTAGATCTCAAGGATGCATTTTTCTGCATATCTTTAGCAAGGGAATCTCAGCCCCTTTTTGCTTTTGAGTGGTCCGACCCACAGGAAGGGTTCCAAGGCCAGCTCACCTGGACAAGACTTCCCCAAGGATTCAAGAATTCACCCATCATTTTTGACGAGGCCCTACAGAAGGATTTGAGTGAGTACAGAACCTCCAACCCAGGAGTCACTCTGTTACAGTATGTTGATGACTTGCTAGTAGCCACTGAGGACTATGAGTCATGTTTGCGGGGGACGAGAGCTCTCTTACGGACTCTGCAGGGAAAAGGGTATAGGGTGTCAGCAAAGAAAGCCAGCTCTGTCAGAGCCATGACACTTATCTAGGCTTTGATCTCCATGAGGGAGTGCATTCACTGTCTGAGTCCAGGAAACAGGTGATCACCCCATACCCCCGCCCCACCACGTCGCAACAAGTGAGGGAGTTTCTTGGGATGGTGGGCTACTGTAGGCTGTGGATACTGCGGTTTGCAGAGATTGCCTGACCTCTCTACAAACTGGCAAAAGGGTGGCTCACTATGATAGAGTGGACAGCTGAGGCCGAAGGAGCATTTCGGGAATTACAAACAGCCTTACTGAGTGCCCCAGCATTGGCCATCCCAGAAGCCCTTCCACTTGTATGTGGATGAAAAAGCAGGGGTGGCCAAAGAAGTTTTGACTCAGACTCTGGGGCCTTGGCAAAGGCCAGTAGCCTATCTTAGCAAGAAACTAGATCCAGTAGTGGCTGGGTTCCCTTCTTGCCTCTGCATAATTGCTGCCATGGTCCTCCTGGTCAAGGATGCAAGTAAATTGAATTTGGGTCAAAATCTCATCTTGACCACCACCCATGCTATCGAGGGCCTTCTCCAGACCCCACCAGACTGATTGATGACGGACGCTTGAGTGACAGGGTATCAGGCCCTCATCCTCAATGAACCAAGAGTGACCTTCTGGCCCCTGGCAGTGCTGAATCCAGCCACACTGCTGCCAGGGGAGCTGGCTGACCACCCACACTACTGCAGGGAGGTCCTAATCCAAGTCACAGGAATAAGGCCAGACCTCAGAGACATTCCCCTCCCAGATGCAGAGATGACTCTGTTCACAGATGGGAGTAGCTACATGGTTGATGGAAAGAGGTATGTGGGTGCTGCGGTGGTTTCCCCTGAGCAGGAACTCTGGATGGCAGCCCTGCCACATGGAATCTCGGCGCAAAAAGTGGAGCTGATTGTACACACCAAGGCATTGCAGATGGCCAAAGGTAATATCGCCAACATCTATACGGACAGCAGGTACGCCTTTGCTACTTTCCATATACATGGAGCTGTTTATAAAGAAAGGGGCTTATTAACAGTAGAAGGAAAAGGAATTAAAAACAGAGGAGAAATATCGGCTCTTCTCTAGGCTATTTGGGACCCAAAAGAGGTGGCCGTTATGCATTGCCCGGGACATCAAAAGGGGATTGATCTGATTTCAAAAGGAAACCAATTAGCAGATCAAGCTGCAAAGCAAGCAGCCCAAGAAACAGTACAAGAACTGGTTACACTCCCGGCTCCAGCCCTACCAGAAAAATCAAACTATTCAGAGGAAGATTTAAAGTATTTACAAAAATGGGCTAAGACTAAAACAGGAAAAATAATTCTTCCTCGAAGACTAGGTAAGAAGTTAGTAGACCAGATACATCAGGGTACTCATTTGGGGATACACAAACTCAAGGAGCTTATAGGCAAGTAGTTCCAGGTTTCTAAATTAGGGTGTATGGTTCAGGATGTAGTTGATAGATGCCAGGCAGTTAATGTGGGAAGAACTAAAATGGGAAGAGGGAAAAGAGAAAGAGGTAAGGAACTAGGAATTTATTGGGAAATAGATTTTATAGAAATGAAACCCGGAAAATATGGGTACAAGTGTATGTTAGTTTTTGTACATACCTTTTCAGGCTGGGTAGAGGCTTTTTCTGCCAAACATGAGACAGCAGGAGTGGTAGCCAAAAAGCTACTAGAAGAAATAATTCCTAGGTTTGGGCTGCCTCTCACGATCGGGTCAGACAATGGGCCTGCATTTGTGAGTTCAGTCTCACAGGCATTGGCCAAGGCCATGGGCACTAATTGGAAGCTACATTGTGCCTACCGGCCCCAGAGTTTCAGGCAAGAGAGAGAATGAACCGGACTCTTAAAGAGACCTTGACAAAACTAATTCTGGACACTGGCGGTGGATGGGTGGATCTCCTTCCTTTCGCCCTCCTCAGGGCATGATGTACACACTACTTAAACAAGGTGACCCCATTTGAAATAATGTTTGGGAGAACCCCCCCCCCCCCGGTCTGCCCTCAGCTACAAGAGGTTGCCCTAGCAGAAATGACTGATTAGTCTGTACTCCAGTCACTGCAGGCATTACAGTCTTAAAAGAGTCCACACGGGGATCCGAACTTCCCACACCGAGACGGAGATGGAGGTGGAATCACATCCTTACCAACCAGGGGACTTGGTTTGGATAAGCCACCACCAAGTGGGAAATTTGGAGTCTTGCCGGGAGCGACCGTTTACTGTCATCCTGACCACCCCCATGATAGTAAAAGTAGAGGGCATCAGGGCCTAGATTCACGCGGGTCATGTCAAATGAGCTGAGGACGAGGATGCCCCCCAGTGATGGAAGCCGCAGCCGGCGGACCCCGCTGACCGTGGACTAAAGCTAAGACTCAAAAGACTATGAG
The DNA here is from genome assembly GCA_004024625.1 of Mellivora capensis. NCBI lineage: Eukaryota > Metazoa > Chordata > Mammalia > Carnivora > Mustelidae > Mellivora > Mellivora capensis. The sequence goes on from PISX010017121.1 coordinate 17,311, forward strand.
TCTATTGTTGCTCCTATTTTTTCCTGGTTGTGTATTGTGGCTCCTATTGTTACCTGTGTATGTAAAGTATAGGTGGGAAATTAGATGAATGGAATTAGGAAAAATAGAAAAGGTTCTACAAAGTAGTGAATGGATGACTCATCCACTGACTGTACACTAATGTTATTTGTACAAAAGAAAATTAGAGCGATAAAAATGTTAGTCTTACATGCTCGATATAACCCCTTACAACAGGAGAACATAGAACTGGCTGAAAAGTCAAGGATTTGACTAATTTCCAAAGAAAAGGGGGGAATGTAGGGGCCTAGTTAGCCAGAGGGAGCCGTTTGGTTGTAAACTTAGATTGACCCCACCCCTCCCAGAGGAACTTACTTGCAAAACCCGGGTACAGGGTTGGGCCAACCAGATGGAGACATCCAATCAGTGGCCTGTGCATATATTTACTATGGTGAGTTGAAATCTCATTGGCCACCTGTGTGTGGGCGGGGCTCAACCACCTCTATAAAACTTAGTCGATGAGGCTGGGGGGGGGGGAGAGTAGGAGGAGTAGTAGTAGTAGCCATTGGGATAGCCGTTGGGGGGTAGTAGTAGTCGTCGGGGTAGTCCTCAGGAGCAGCATTGTCATGGTCGTTGGAGTCGTGGGCAGCGGCGCCGCTGCAAACAGCCTCGCTGCCAGCAGCTGCAGCACCGCCACGAGCGGTAGTCATGGGGAAGCGGCCTCATCCGGGGAGCGGCCTCATTGGAGTGGCGTCAAGGGGAGCAGAGTCTGCGTCGTCGGGGTCGTCATCCTCGTTGTCATCTGGCCTCGCTGGAGTGGTCTTGCCGGAGCGGTGTCATCCAGGGAGTGGCCTCATCAGTGTTGTCATTGTTGCCTCTTCATAAGAGATGGCCCTGACTGGTCAGTTTGATTTTTGATGCTTGGCGCGAAATAAAGCTTTGCTTGACTTTTGCTTTGCATCAGTCTCGTTCCTTTGATCACGGTCCCTATCAAAAGACACATCTGATAAAGGATCGTTGTCCACAATATACAAAGACCTCTTAAAACCCTATAACAAGAAAACAATCATATTAAAATATGGTCCAAAGATCTTAACAGACACATTACCGAGGAAGATACACAGATGGCGAATAACTGAATGAAAAGATGTTGCACATCACGTGTCGGTGGGAAATGTGATGAACAATAATGCATCGCCACTACATACTGTTAGAATCGCCCGAATCTGGAACACTTACAACATCAAACACTAGTGAGGACGAGGGGCAACAGCAGCTCCCATACCCTGCCGTGGGAATGCAGAGACAGTTCGTTGGTTTCTTACAAAACTAAGCATATCTTACTATGTGATCCAGAAACAGTGCTTGTTGGTATTTACCTAAAATAATTAAAACTTACGTTCACACCAAAACCTTCACACAGATGTTTATAGCAGCTTTACTCATAATGGCTAAAACTGAGAAGCAACTAAGATGTCCTTTGATAGGAGAAAGGATGAATAGTCTGTGGTATGTCCAGACAAGGGAGCATTTTCTAGCACTGAAAAACTGAGCCGTCAAACCAAGAAAAGACGTGGAGGAAACTTGAATGCATATCACTTAGTGAAACGATCTAATCTGAAAAGGCTACATGCTGTGTAATTCCAACTACATGACATTCTGGAAAAGGCAAAACTATAGGGAAAAAGAAAGTCAGTAGCTGCCAAGGATTAAAGTCAGGGAACGATGCATAGGTGAGCGCGAGCATTTTTTAGGCAATGAAACTGTTCCTCATGAGGCCATGATGAGGGATGCGTGCCATTACATCTGTCCAAACCCCTAGAATGTACAGAATGTACAGAACCGGGAGTATATTGTGACTTAAACTATGGACTTTGGGTGCTTGTGAAGTGTCATTGTAGGTCCATCAATTTTAACAAATGTGGAGGCAGGGGGTGTATGAGAAATCTCTGTAAGTTCTTTTCAATTTAACTGTGAACCTTTAACTTCCTAAAAAAAATAAATTCTTAAAAAAATATAAAGTCTTGATAAAAGAAAAATCTCCATTAGGAGAATTAATTTACTTTCTCTGTGTCTAATCTTAATTCTTGTTTCACCTTGTCCCTCGTGTAATTCCAAAACATAGTTGCTATAGTGGACACCCCTTTCTTGTTCTTGATTTAAAGAGAATTTTTTAAAAAGTCTCCATTAAATTTCCCATTTGCTCAAGCTTTTTGTAAAGTCCCTTTATAATGTTAAAGAAGTCCTATTCCTTTTCTGGTAGGAAATTTACTTCTTTCTTTTAGAAAAGAAACATGTTTCTTGAGTTTATTAAAATTTTAATCTAACTCCTTTATTCAAAACATGATTTTTCTCTCATAAATGTTAAAGAAAAAAAGTATATTTATGTATTTTCTGAAATTCATATCTTTTTGCATCCTGGAGATTAAACAAAACTTGACCATTTAATTTTTTTTCTATTGCATGATTTTGATCACTAATATTATATTCTTAAAAACATAAGCTATGTTTATAGATAAACTGGCCTTCTTTTCTTAGTCAAATCTGGCATTAAGGTCATTGTCACCTCATAAAATGAGTTGAGGACCATTCTTTCTTTTGTACTTCTTAACATTTAGCTGCAGATTGGGATATGATTTGCCTGAAATACTCACTACACCTGGTATTTTTGTTTATTTTGGTACTAGGTAGAATTTTAATTTCATTAATGGATAAATTTCTCTTTAGCTTTCATATTTCTTATTTTGTTTGTACCTTCTTTCCATTGTGTTGGCAATAATTCAAAAATGGCAATTAAAATGAAGGCTTCTCCTCCCCTGATTTATTTTTCCAATCCTTTTCCTCCAGAATGTTGGAAGAAAGAATATTCCTTTTAATATGAAACTGAGTAAACCCTTAAAGTTCTTGAATAATTCTGGGCAGAGGAAAAATAAAAAAGAGTTTTGGAACTTCTTGTTAATTTTGGCATTTAGGAGATGAGTTCTTATTACAGAAAGTGATTTTACTTGTACCCTATGTGAGTGAATGGGGTCATGTGTTACTTCCATACCTACCCTTATTTCTATCTCATTATTCATTATCACTTTCTTTCCATCTTTAGGTCTCTTTTTCTCATAGGGTACATTTCTCATAGTACCCTACACATACTAGTTGTGTAATAATAGTTAACTCTATTTTTTAGGCCTGGTGGGGTGCTCAAAGTAATGGCCACTGAAAGATACCCAGTACCTGTGAATATGTTAGTTTACATGGCAATGAGAAATTAAAGTTGAGGAATGTCTGGGTGGCTGAGTAGGTTAGACATCTGCCTTTGGCTCAGGTCATGATCCCAGGGTCCTGGGATTAAGTCCTGCATTGGGCTCCTTGCTCAGTAGGGAGCCTGCTTCCCCCTCTGCCTGACACTCCCCTTGCTTGTGCTCTCTTTCTCTCGCTGACAAATAAATAAATAAATAAAATCTTTAAAAAAAAAGAAATTAAAGTTGAAGATGGGATTGTGTTTGCTAATCAATTGACTTTGACATTGGAAAATTATTCTCGATTATTTTAAGGGGCCCAGTATAATCCTGAGGATCTTTACCGATGGAAGAGACATTCAGAAGAGAAACAGACAGATGGTAGCATGAGAGACACTTGACCCAGCATTGCTGGCTCTGAAAACAGACAAGTAGAGTCATGAGTTAAAGAAGCTGGTGACCTTTAGAAGTTAATAAATGCAAGGAAAGAGATTCCGGTGTAGGCCTCCAGAAGGAATGCAGCCCTGCTGACATCTCACAACCCTAGTGAAATCCATTTCAGAGTTCGGAACTCCAGAGCTGTAAAATAATAAATCTGTATTGTTTTAAACCACTACATCTTGTTACAGTGGCCACAGGAAACTCATACACATGGGAATTCAGAGAAGTAGAGAAGACTGCGGACGCTTTTAACTGAGAAAGCTTCGTGAGGCATTTGAAGTCCCTAAGCTGCTTTTTCCTCATTTAAATTAATAACCTCTACATCTCCTATACATTTGGAGGATATGAATATTTCATCAAAGGGAACGTTGGCATTAAAAGATCAGATAAATGCTAGAATATCTGATGATTCCTAATTGACTGTTGATGAAAATTAAGAAAACTCCCTTGAAGGATGGACCTCAATATGTGAAGACGTTGCAAAGTAATTAGTTAAGAAGCACATTGTCTGTGAGCAACATAAAGACAAATGGTCACCCTAGGAGAATAATTTTTCTTTTTAAGATTTTATTTATTTGACAGAGAGAGACAGTGAGAGAAGGAAAGCAAGCAGGGGGAGTGGGAGAGGTAGAAGCAGGCTTCCCAGCAAGCAGGGAGCCCGATGTAGGGTGACCTGAGCTGAAAGCAGAAGCTTAATGACCGAGCCACCCAGGTGCCCCAAGAGAATTTTTTATTAGCATGAAACTTTTAAATTTTTATATCTAGTAAGAGAACAGATACCAAGGTGTTTGTCAGTCTAAATAAGACGTTGTCAAAACGCTGTCAAAATGCCCAAATCTGATTAGTTGTGTTACTGCCCGAACAGAAGCTCCTTGATGTTGTCGGAAGAGAGCGAGAGGTGAATGAATGACTTTCAAAATGCTACAAAACAGGCTTTCTGCTGACTGAAAAATTTGCCTCTGGGAAATGATACTGAAAAAAAAAATAGGTTATGGTCATATGCCTGGTGGAAATATGATGGCAAATTGCCTATTTTGCCTAACGGGTCTGAAAAGAGCTGGATTAAAAAAAAAAAAAAAAAAAGATTTAGGCCAGAAGTTTAGAGTCAAGAATAAAGAGGATTTACCAGTAGGTCGATTCCATGGGCACAATCCTACTGAGGAAGCGGCTTTCAGACCCAGGACAGTTTACACGGAGACCTGAGGTGGGTGTGCACACGCACACACATGCACACATTCTTTACATCTCTTGGGTGTGATGCACTCGAAACTTTTCTGTTTCTTTCTGTTCTATTCTGTTTCAGGCTATTTCACCGACAGGCTGCTTCTAGCACACTCAGTTGACTTCCTGCCCCACACAGGTGCATCCAGCGGTTTCAGAGTCACCGCACCGCAGATCCTTCCTGTGGGGGACGTGGAGACTAGGAAGGGTTTCAGCGCCAGCATATGGTGTGCTGTACCTGGAGAGATGTCCAAAGATGTGACAAGGTCAGGGGGCATTGAGACGCATCGTTCACTACGCTGGGATTCACGTGAAGTGTCAAGAACGTAAACAAATCAGAACTAGAATTAGAGGGATGTTAGGAAAGTGAAGTGCCCTACAGAAGAGATGTCGTGAGACAGAAGGGCAGAGAAGCAGGTTTGAGTGACACCATTACACTGTGCTCGCGACAAAACTGACTCTGGAGTCAGACAGTGTATTTCTTTTCTTTTTTTAAAAATATTTTACTTTTTAAAATTTAAATTCAATTAATTAAAATATAATGTATTATTAGTTTCAGAGGTAGAGGTCAGTGATTCATCAGTCTTACATAATACCCTGTGTTTACTACATCACACGCTCTCCTTCATGCCCATCACCAGTTACCCCATCCCCCCACCCCCACCCCTCCAGCAACCCTCAGTTTGTTTCCTGAGATTAAGAGTCTTTTATGGTTTGTCTCCCTCTCTGATTTCGCCTTGTTTTATTTTTTCCTCTCTTCTCCTGTAATCCTCTGTTTTGTTTCTCAAATTCCACATATGAGTGAGAACATATGATAATTGTCTTCCTCTGATTGACTTATTTCACTTTGCATAATACCCTCTCGGTCCATCCATGTCATTGCAAATGGCAAGATTTCATTTCTTTTAATGGCTGCATAGTATTCCATTGTGTATATATACCAGATCTTTTTTTGTCCATTCATCTGTTGATGGACATCTAGGTTCTTTCCATAGTTTGGCTATTGTAGACATTGCTGCTATAAACATTCGGGTGCACGTGCCCCTTCAGATCACTATGTTTGTATCTTTAGGGTAAATACCCAGTAGTGCCATTTCTGGGTCATAGGGTAGCTCTATTTTCAACTTTTAGAGGAACCTCCATGCTGTTTTCCAGAGTGGTTGCACCAGCTTGCATTCCCACCAACAGTGTAGGAGGGTTCCCTTTTCTCCGCATCCCATCCAGCATCTGTCATTTCCTGACTTGTTAATTTTAGCCATTCTGACTGGTGTGAGGTGGGATCTCATTGTGGTTTTGATTTGTATTTCCCTGATGCCGAGTGACTTGGAGCACTTTTTCAGGTGTCTGTTGGCCATCTGGATGTCTTCTTTGGAGAAATGTCTGTTCACAGACATTGTATTTCAATGTTAGCTTTGCTACTTATAGTTTTATAATTTTGAAGAGTATACAATCTTTCTATGCATCTTCTTACAATCTATGAAATAGTATGTATGATTTATTGAGCACTTAGGTGCCAGGTACTAAGAAAATTGCTCTCAGATACTAACTCAACTGCTGTTTCCACCATGTTAGTGAAGTAGGCATGGTTTTTATTCCTGTAATACCTATATGCTAGAGTTGTTTTAAAGAGAATACAACCTCATGAAATAATTCCTGGCACATACTAAACACTTATTCAATCAAAATGGTGAGTATAAGGTTTTCTGAAATCCTGTTATAAGCAGCAGGCAAAGGAGACCCATCCACTCACTGTCACCACTCTCCTTCCATGTGGCATGGCAATTTCGGTGCTTATCTATGAGGGGGTTTTAAAGTTGAAGTAAAGAGTAAGTTAGTTAATGGATATAAAATGCCTCTTGCTGGGAAATAATTCTCCATAAGTCTTCTGCATGTCTTGTATTAACTTTTGTTCTGGACTATTTTTAAGGATGTTTGTAGAGGAAACAGCCTTAAGAGATAGAGATGTCTCCCATTAGAGCAGGGCATTATCTTTTAAAGGTAGCATCTCTCTCTAGGACAAAGTTTAGGCAGGTTTGCTACAACACTCTTTAAAAAGTTGGCGGAGGGTGGGGGGTTAAGCCTCTGCCTTTGGCTCAGGTCATGATCTCAGGGTCCTGGGATCGAGCCCCGCATTGGGCTCCCTGCTCAGCAGGGAGCCTGCTTCCCCTCCTCTCTCTGCCTACTTCTCTGCCTACTTGTGGTCTCTCTCTCTCTGTAACATAATTAAGTAAAATCTTTTAAAAAATTCTTTAAAAAAATTTAAAAAAGATAGGGGGCATCTCAAACTTGGGGTTCCTAAGCTGTGACTTAAACCTACTGTGTGGGCAGCAGCCTCATGAGTCCAAGACCTATGGTAAGGAAAACAGATGCAAACCTAAAGCTTAGTTGCTTGGTGTGCCATGAGTAATAAAGTCCTTGCCTGTTACCCTGAAGTCTATTCTATTCTGCCATCATCTTTTTAAAAAAAGATTTATTTACTTATCTTTAGAGGGAAAGAGATAAAGGGGGGAGGGAAAAAGGGAGAGAGAAAATCTCAAGCAGACTCCCCATTGAGTGAGGACCCTCATGTGGGGCTTGATCCAGGATCCTGAGATCACAACCCAATTGGAAATCGAGAGTCGTTCAATCAACTGAGCCACCCAGGAGCCCCTCTGCGATTATTTTGTAACTGTGGTAAGCTAATTTGTTAGTCTGCAAGTAGGAAAACAATCTCAGACCATTTGTAGTTCTTGACACTTAGTGCCTGGCCACATGCTGAGTACCCAATAAATCCTCCCCTGTTCATACTGTGGTATTTATCAGCATGGCAATGTGGCAGATAATTGATTCAATTAAGCAAATATTTAATGCCTATCTGCTACATGGTAGTCATGATGCAAGATGCTGAGGTTAAAGGCTGAATAAGACAGGTCCTCTGATTGCACAGTCTGGAAAGGAAGACATCTGCAAATGTATAATTAATTACAAGATGCCTAAGTACTTCAGTGGAAACGGGAATAGGGGCCTGGAACTGTATAGCAGAGGAAGCTTCTATTCTGGTCTAACCTGCAAGACGGAGAGGAGATAGCAAAGAAGTTGCTCAGGGTAGTACTTCAGCTGAATTCCACGAAGAATGACAGAAAAACTGCAGAGTCTTTTATCTTGGAAAAAAATTAAAATTATGTATTGCCAATGCAACACTGATTGAACTCAACATGAAAAAAAAAATCCCTAGTAAATTGGACTATTCAGCTATGATGTGACCCCGATCCTGGAATGTGACCATATAAGAAATGCATTAGACCCGTCTCCAAAGTCTAGTCACACATTGGACTCCTTGATTTCAGTTTAACTGGATTATACCAAAAAATTTCATCTTCTCCTCTTAGAAATTTGTACACAATACAAGGAACCACCACCCAAGCCCCAGGCCTAAAGAAACAGAATCACAGGAAAACCATGCTTGTAGCGGTAGAGTTACTTCTGCAACAAAGAAAAGTAACATTCTCTTGAAAAAGTACTTAACAGTTTTTAAGGAAAGTTTTATAGATTCAGAAAGGCATAATAAAAATAAATAAAATGGATGATAAATAATGAAAGTGGATGCTGATAAATTAGAATATTCTTTATGTATTAGAATAAATTTTATGCATTAGAATATTTTTCCCCTAGAAGCTTTATTTATCACATAAAATGTGAAGCATTTTCTCTGTCTCTGCATTACACACACACACATTTACACACATTTATATTAAATATAGAACATGAAGATTTGAGGCTTAGAATAATAAGGTTTATATGAGTGACCCATTGACTTGAAAATTCAACACTAGATGCTTCTAATGCAGGTGAGGAAAAAAATCTGAAATGACAAGAAGCCACATTGATTTGTGACAACTAAGCTGTAAATGAAGTTTACCAAGTGGGGATGACAGATTTCTGAGAACATGGAAAACAAAGTCTCCTAGAGGATTCCTTTCATTCCAAGGCTTATTTGAAAAACTCCTGGGCCATGTCAACTCATGGCAACATGATAGATGGCACTGCCTTTCCTCTGGAGTCAGGTATATGAATGGTCATTCTGTCTATTTTCATCTTCATGGCACATTTCTTATGAAAACCAGTTAGCGTAATTTCTAGATCCATATGTTTTCAACTCCAACCATTCCGGCACAGGAAATAATCTTCAAGCATAGCTGAAGAAAACCCGTGGACCCAAAGATTGTTTTTCTGGTGTCAACTGCGGATTTGTCTTTGTAATCCAGAGTATTTTTATTAAATAACATTAGCAGTGGCAAAACTCTGTCCTTCAAAGCTTAATCTGTTTTTTAAACAATCTATGTCATTAAGATCCATGTCTATTTAATAAGGTTCATGATTAAACTGCAAAATTAAAAAGATTTGATTATAATGAAGAAAAAAACACTTTTTTTTTTTTGGTCATTGATGATGTGGTTAATCTTAAGTCTTACCATTTAGGATAAGAATCAGCATTAAGGTAATTATTTTCCACATCCAAATATTGATTAAGTTCTACTAAGCATATGCATAAAGAAAAGTAATATTCTGAGAAATTGTGACAAATATTCTTCAGAAAAAATGTCTTTAAAAAATTACATTTTGAGAAACTCCCTTAATCTGGTATGGTAGGATTCATCTTCCTCTTGTCGAAGAATTTTTTGACTGCTGTGCCTGATTATCACATTTGTGTGTAGTGGGAATGCCAAATACAACTTTCAAGGGTCAGCAAATCCCGGCCATTTGTCACCCAGGGTCAGCTGGCTCTGAACACTTTCCGGGCTGGTCTCTCCAGGGAACCTGATCCTCTGCCCGCAGGCACTGTGGTGGCCCTGTGAGGGCCATGCACGGCTGCATTCTCATGGCCTCTCCCCAACATAGTGAGTTTAAAATTCTTATAGTAATAAAGATTCATTGCAATGAATTCCTCGAATATTTGCACGTGTGTTCTTTTATGAGTGAGGGGCCTTTCTCACCCAAAAACTGCCGTGATTTTCTAAGGAGGCCTGGCTCTGCTCTGTGGTCATTATTAACAAAACTTATTGGCAGCATTAGTAAGAATCATTCTGCCTGTGTATGACTTACGTATACAAATGAGTTGACAAAAGGGTTATGGAGGCTAGGAGAGCAGATGGAAATTCTGCTGTTCTGACTGTGGCCTGGTCTTAGGTATGACATTCCTGACACTTCCTGGGATCAGGCTGAGTGGGGCCAGAAACCAGAGGTGAAGGAGCTCTGTATTTCATTTTGCTGAGCCAGGGCACGAATATATGTATCAATATGGAAAAAATACCATACAGACAAGGGAAAAATGGGCCACATTTAAATTCTCTTTTGACTGACTCAGATTTTATGCATTTCCATAAAAGAAATAAATGTATGCATTAAGCTGGAGAATAAAAATAATTTACTGAATTGATTTTTTATTGCATCATAAATCTATTCAATGAAAACTTACAACTTACTGTTTTTAGCACACTACACTGTATGTGTTTTATGAAGAGCTACCGACGGGTGAATCAAAATGACTGGCTGGAGAATTGGAAAAGATTTCTTGCTATGGCGTAATTTAAATTCAGGATCCTAAGCAGAATTTGCATTAAAGCTGTCATTTCCAATATTTGCTTTGCCTTTATAATTACTGTTGATAAGTGCGAAAACAATCCTTCTATATATAGTCTTGGTGATTAACACATTAATGTAAGTACAACATAATGGGGCTGTTAAGATGGTTGAGAGCTCACTTTTGGAATCGGGTTCACATATGATCTTCATATTCACTGTGTGCATAAAGCAGTTAACTGACCTTCCGAAGTCTCCATTTCTCATCAACGTCTGCAACAGTAATACCCACTTCATAGCTTGTTTTGAGGATTAGATGAGATGTTAGTACAGGGCATGGCATAGCACAGTTTCCCACAAATAAGTATGATTATTATCTTTCCATCTTACTCTCTAGCCAGCTAGTTACTGCTGATTTGTTATTTTTATACCATTAAGCGTTTTCTCTACATTAGTTCTTTTGTTTCATGTATACTCTACTAAATAGGTCCTTATCTTTCTGAAATTTAGAAAAAAAAGTTTAGTTATGTAAGTGTAATTCATTTATACATATTAAATATGGTGTAGTTATATATATTATATATAAATACATATGTTATTGTCTTCTTTGTTCATGTGTCAATAATATATCATCAATACCAACTAAGTTTGGCTGACTTGGAAATTTATTAAAATAATACTGGGTTGCTAACAGAATGAAGAATGACTGTAGAGTTTCCTGGAAAACAAAGGAAGAGTGACATGGGAATCACACAATCAGGGTTACAGTCAAAATCATGATGGAACAAGGCAAGCAGGACACCATTGAAAACTTGTTTTCATGGCTTTTGATTTTGGTACTGCTGATATAGGATAGTGACATCACATTTGCCATTGTTGCCACGTACCCATGGGAATGATATTTGGGTGGCACTCCTCTCCAAAAGAAATCTCTTCAAGTTACGTTTGAATCTCTAGCTTTTGTTCCATGTATCAGAGTGTCAGAGAGGCCAGAACACCAGGTTTCCAGAATTTCAGGTTCTACAGTGGGGTGTAGGCTCTGTTTTACATCGAGACTTAAAGCTGAAGAATTTTCTAAATTTAGCAAAAGGAGTCCACAAGCTGGGCAGCCAAAAATACTAGAAATAGTACATTTTAAAATGAACTTTAAAAAGTTGAACAAAATTGATAACTACCATGGACAGAAGAATATTTCACCTTGAATAATGCATCCCTACAACTGATTTCTTTAGGAGAAATTATTCAAAATCAGAATCCATTTACAAAACTATTACAAGGAAATACAGTTGATTCTTGAACAATGGTTTAGGGCCACATACTCTGACCCTCTTCAGAATAAAAAATTCCTGTATAACTCGAGTCCCCCAAAGCTTAAATACTAATAGCCTACTGTTGACTGGAAGCCTTGTCAGTTCCATAATCAGTAGATTAACACACGTTTTGTATGTCATATATATCATATATTGTATTATTACAATAAAGTAAACTAGAGAGAAGAAAATCACAAGGAAGGGAAAACACATTTACAGTGTCGTACTGTATTTCTCTAAAAAAAAAGCACGTGTAAGTAGACGTGCACAATTCAAACCTGAGTTATTCAAGGGTCGACTGTATGATGAGTTAGATATGGTGACATCATGAATACTGTAGCTATTAAATGGAAATATTATTGAAATGACTAAAACCATCACTTCTGTGAAGAAGTCTTGATAAAAGAGGTTGTGCTGGATGCAGTGTTCACACGGGTAAAACTCACGGCAAATTTTCGGTCCCGTTGTTTTTTACATGTTGCTTAGAGCTGGCTGGCTGTGAGAAGAGCAACACCATCATTTAACTTTCGTACTTAAGATTTCTGCATTCATTCTCTCTTTTGATCCACTGAGCTGCATTTATAGTTTTTATTTTTTTAAAATACTTTATTTTTAAGCAATCTCTACACCCAGTGTGGGACTCAAATTTGCAACCCTTGAGATCAAGAGTCACAGGCTCCACTCACTGAGCCAGCCAGGAGCCCCGAGTTGCATTTTATGGTGCAGGGAACAGGTGTGGGCATTTCCATTTCATAGATGGAGAGAGGAAGCCCACAAATTGTTCTTTTTGCTCTATTAAAGTAAATTAGTTTTCCTTTTGCTACATTTACCTTTGGATGAGCTCAGACAGTTTAATTAATCTGAAAAATTTTTTAATATCACTCAATCCAGGGTCCTTAGAGAGAGCTGTAGGCCACGAAGCTTATGTAAGTTAATTTGTATTTGCTGGCATCTCAGTTAAGAAGATGTCTGGATGGAAAGAAAAATGAGGCTATTTTCTAAAATGAGTTTGGGTTTCATACATTTAAGCTGACCCTGACATTTAGCATTATCTTGGATCGTTAGCTTGTGTGTAAGGATCTTTTTGTAATTGGTGGGGCTGGATTGGCTGGAGGGTACAGGCTTCTCAGGTCTAGCAGTCTCCTGAGGGAACCGCAGGGGAGAGTAATGCAAATTTGATTGCCCTTCACTTGGTTACATTTCCTGCAGTCACTTTGACACTTGAGCATGGCTTGGGTTTTTGCTAATAGACATTTTAGAAAGCCTTGCTTCCCTCTGAATTTATCTAATACACCATTCAATACTTGGAAACCCCAAACAAATCTAAATTAGTTTGAAATAGAAAAGCCAGTGCCCAGAAGTAGTAAATTCTTAAAGTGAAGTCGTTGTTCTGAAGGTCAAATGACTGAATTGTCTTTTGTTTCCTTTTTCTCCACCTCTCAAGGTTGAACCTGGATTAGGGAATAAGGAGGAGAGTTTATTCTTCAAACTCAAGGAACGTTTACATTGGTTTAGAATTCTTGGTTGCACTACACCCACCTCAGCTGTCAATCTTTGTAATAGCGCGGTCGGATGAACGTGGACAATCCTATCTGTGAGTGTGTGTGTGTGTGTGTGTGTGAGTGTGTGTGTCTGTGTGTGTGCGTAGTTTCTCAATGAGCCCTCTTACCTATTCTGTGCCCGGCACTTACAGAATCCCCAAAGGATGGGTTGTCACGGATTCATTCTATCTTGTTGTTTTGTGCTGCTTTCTCTGAAGAACCGGGTTTTCTTCTCAGTTACAGAATCAACTATGATGTTTATATACTGATCCAATGGAACAGTCACAACATTTACTGTGGGATCCGTGAAGGTTCTCTTCTTGGAAGATAAATACATTAAATTACTTTGGCTATACCTTCAGAGTCATCCTCCTTCATTTAAAAGGAAATTTTCCTAGGATATTTTAGATTTTAATATGATTTTTAATAACTTTTGAAATTGTTGCATATTTAAGTTAAATAAAATAAGTTAAATATATTCCAATACACACACATAAAAACTTAATTGTTGGGGATCATGGTGATGAAGTTTCTGTTTGAGGGATTCTTATCAAATAAATATTTAAGCAGATATTCTTTTAATACAAAGAGGTGAAAAGGATTATTGTCAAATAAGAACTTGTCTTAGCTATTCATCACAAAGCAGTTAGACAAGGAGACGCTGGAGCTCAACTAGAATATAATGGGATTTTTTTTGGTATTGATTAGATGACACAAATAGACTAAAAATTGTTGGGTAGAGAACGCTGAATATTAAAGTTACCTAATAGCCATTTTAATTTCTGAGTTTGGCATTGAACCTGGGTATCTAGTTGTTCAAAGTGAATGAGACAACGACAAACAACTATTAGTCTTATTTGCAAAGGCTAAACTGGAGAAATCTGTGAGAAAAATGAAAAACCACCTGGGCTTACTCACCTTGTCTAATGAAGAGATTGCAGGAAGACCGTGACTTCCCTGAGAGAGCAATTGCTGGTCTCGGACTTCTCACTGCGCTCTTGCCTCTCTAGTCTTTCTGGTTCCTGCTGATTCCTTACTCATTACACCGCCCGTTTTTTTCATTCAGTGACTCCTCACTGACATACGACACCCAGTGCACCTCACATCAAGTGCCCTCCTTACTGCCTATCCCCCATCTAGCCCCCCCCCCCGCCCTCCATCAATCCTCCTTTTGTCCTCTATCGACAGGAGTCTCTTATGGTTTGCTTCCCCCTCTTTCTCTCTTTTATTTTTCCCTTTCTCCTGGGATCCTTTGTTTTGTTTCTTAAATTCCACCATGAGTGAATCATCTTGTGTTTATCTTTCTCTGACTGACTTACTTCACTTAGCATAATACTGACTCCATTCACACCATTGCACATGGCAGGATTTCACTCTTTTTGATGGAGGAGTAATATTTCAAATAAATACATGTTTATACCATATGTGTGTGGGTGTATATATATGTGTATATATGAGACACATCTTTTATCCATCCATCAGCTGATGGACATTTAGGCTCTTTCCATAGTTTAGCTCTTGTTGGAAATGCTGCTGTAAACATCGAGTGCATGTGCACCTTCATATCAGTATTTTTGTATCTCTGGGTAAATACCTAGTAATGCGCTTGCTGGGTCAGAGGGTAGCTCTATTTTCAACTTTTTGAGGAACCTCCATGCTGTTTTCCTGAGTGGCCGTACCAGCTTGCGTTCCCACCAACAGCGTAGGAGGGTTCCCCTTTCTCCTACATCCTTGCCAGCACCTGTTGTTTCTTGTGTTGTTAATTTTAGCCATTTGTACAGGTGTGATGTGTATCTCATTGTAGGTTTGTTTTATATTTCCCTGAGGATGAGTGGTGCTGAGTGTCTTTTTGTGTCATTCACTGCCTTTTTGATGACAAAGTTCAACTTTTCCCTTTTGTTCATTGTTTTCAAAATCAGAAGTCAAAAGTTTTCACTGAGTACCTATACCTGATCCCAAGTGCTGGCTTAAAGAGACAAAAACAGACACGTTCCTGCCACTCTAGTGAATAAGCAATTGCTTCAAGTAAAAAAAAAAATTGATGATCATAACTGTGTTATTTAAAACTGGATTTTCAGCTGACCACAGCTGGGTAACTGCGCTAAGCATGGGAGGTCAGGAAGTGTTTCCCTTAGGAAGGAATGCTAAGCCATGAAAAAAAGCAGCACTTCCCTAGGCAAAGAAGAACGCTGTGGGCAGAAGGAAGTATAGGCAGAGGCTCTGAGAGGACCAACAGTCTAGTAGGTGTGGCAAAATGAGGGAAGCCCAGGAGGGCAGCGACGAGAGCACAGGACCAAGCATCCTGTTAATACTGAGAAGCACAGAGCACTGTGTTATGCAGAACCTTGTAGATCTTGCCCGGGTGCTGGGACGGTTCGGGTGTGAGAGGCTGGCCCCTGGTGAAAGGAGAGACACAGACTGCTGGCACGTTTGCACGGCACACTCAACAGGAAGGGACCAGATACAGATGAAAGCAAGCATGTGAGGGCCTGAGAGGGGTCCAACGTGACTCCAAGGGTCGTGGATGACAGTGTGAGTGTCACAGAGCAGAAGCAAGAAAAAAGTCAAATTCAGAGATGAAGATCAAAATTTAAGTTGGGGATTTATTAATTTGTGATGTCTATGAGACGTGCCAATTAAGTTATTCTACTTTTTCTCTTAATACTCATTTTTAACCTTTCCCCTTTTCTCCACATTAATTTTTTTGTCTTATGTATTTACTGTTTAAATCTTAGTTTTTTTAAAGTAAAAATTAAAACATTAAAAAGTAAAAAATTAAAAAAGTTAAAGTGAACAATTTCCATATACTTGTGACCCTTTGTACTTCTCTCCCGCTCTTTTCTTATATCAGCTTTCTGCAGTTTTAAGTGGTCATTTCCTTAGAGAAACCCACGTTCCTTCATTTGGTTTCGTTTATAGGGTTTTTGTTTGTTTGTTTTTTGGCCTTAGGTATTATCTTCCAAAAGATCACACTTTAAAATTTACTTTTAATGTATTAAATCAGAAATGGCAAGTAGGTTGTATCAGGAGGGGGCGTCTCTGATTAATTATGCCTACTATGAACCAAAAGTTGAAAAATGTGGAACACAGGCCCTGCATCTCTTTATCTTCTTTCCTGACTTTGTTTTATGTGAGCAAACAAAGGAACACATATAATAGCTAACCGAGGGACTGATCCTAGAATGTAATGCTGGCTTCATTTCCATTCAGAGACACTAGGGTGACTTGAGCAGACAGAAGTTCTATACAGTCTTTGAAGTCTAAGAAGGAAAAATCAGGAGTTTTCGAGTGGATAATTCTACGGCTCACTTTATTCTTAAATCACAGCGGTTGTCTCTGATAAGAGGTTGATGGGCGGTATCAAGATTTGCTAGCTCTTATAAAAAAAAACCAATTTAGATATCTGAGTTTAATACATTTTATTAACTTCCCCATGAGACTGATCTCTGACTATCCTTCCAGGAAAGCAATGTCCTTGCAGAAAGGCTGGACCGATTACTACAGATAGGTGACATTTTATTTTCTCCTCAACAATAAATGAATGGTGAAAGTGCATGGGGCAGAGAAATGTAGGTGCTACAGGTTGGTCTTCAAATTTTGAATCAAAATGTCAAGTACTCAAAATGTAAATACCTCCAAATGTAAATGAGTGTTTTAGGCTCAATATGGTCAAGTATTTAGTGATGTGGGGGAAAAAAAAAAGGCTCGTCTTAAACGCAGGCTAGTGAGGGGTAGACAGCAATGTGGTCTGATGGAGAGTTTCCTTTGGTCAGGATAGATAAATTAACTCCAGCTGGATTTTGATGTAGATAGAGTTAATCTTAGGAGACATGCGAAAGTACTGGCTCTATCTCTGGGCAGTCTTAATGTTTATTTTTATGCAGGGATAAGAAAGTTCTGCATCTGAAGTAGATTCACAATGATTTTCTTAATTTTTATAATTAAATATCAACTATGGTAACAACATGCCTGGTATTCAGAATATACAGACTTTTTTTTTCAATCAATAACAATGACTAGCCCAACTTTAGACATTATTCTCATATTACTTAATAATCAGCTACTCTTAGTAATCTGGTTGAGATAATTAAACATCATTCAAGAAACAATCTAAGGGGCACCTGGGTTGCTCAGTGGGTTAGGCCTCTGCCTTCAGCTCAGGTCATGGTCTCAGGGTCCTGAGATCGAGCCCCGCATCGGGCTCCCTGCTCAGCAGAGAGCCTGCTTTCCCCCTCTCTCTGCCTGCCTCTCTGCCTACTTGTGATCTCTGTCTGTCAAATAAATAAACAAAATATTAAAAAAAAACAATCTAAGACATTGATTTCCAAACTGCACCTTATGAGGCAGCAGGGTTTCTCCAGAGAGTTCTCCAGATAGCTTTAAGCAGCTTCCTAGGCGGATAAGGAACCACTACTAATCTCTATCCTCTGCAAAAAAAAAAAAAGAAAGTCTCCTTTGATATCTTTCAAGTAGTTAGCCCCTGTACAAACACTTGTTTGGAGAACATATTCTGGATCCCCTCCAAAATAAGGTTTGTAAATCACTGTTCTAAGGATCATACATACCACCTTTTCCCACAGGTTCTTTAAACTCTATTCCTGAATCATACGGGATGAATAAACAACATAGGAACATTCCTTTAGCATAGGTAGAGATGCCTCCTGAAATGCTGCTTCTGGCTTCAGGCGTGGGTCTTAATTATTGCTGATCAAAGTAACTCCACCTGCCCGGCCACAGTTACTGACTTAGGAACAGGTATATGATTCTTATCAATGGAATGAATGAAAAGAGGGCTTAGTAAATGTTTCTAGAGGGAAGTTTGTAGCTCTCCTGGAGGCTGATGAGAATCCAATTCTGGATGTTAATGAGAAAGCATCTCATCATGACTCCAACTGGCAGATGTCCTTGGAATATAAGGACTAGATTTAGAATGGAGCCAGCAGGAAGGATGATCGAATGAAAAGCTGTAAAGAATTCATGAACTTGGTTACAGGGCTTACCTTTGTTTTTTGTTTGTTTGTTTGTTTTGTCAGAGAGAGAGAGAGAGAGAGAGGAGCACAGGCAGACAGAGTGGCCGAGGGAGAAGCAGGCTCCCCGTGGAGCAAGGAGCCCGATGTGGGACTCTATCCCAGGACGCTGGGATCGTGACCTCAGCCGAAGGCAGCCGCTTAACCCACTGAGCCACCCAGGCGTCCCTACAGGGCTTACCTTTGGATTGAACACTCATAGAATTTGATCTCCCTCTGACTTCCATTTATGGAGACTATTATATGTTCTACTGTTTAATAGACTTTTTTAAAAAATCTGCCACTTACAGCTGAAATCATCCTGACATATATATTCCAGAAAAGGGAGGTAGCTTATGCAAAAGCACAGTGGTGAGAATAAACTTGGCAGGTTCAGAGAACAGTGAGGATGTTACCAGGAAGTTATAAAAGAATAAAGATGAGCTCAAGTGGTTGTGAGGACTGATAAGAAAGAAGATAAGGCTGCAAACACAGATGGTTTAAGGGAATGAAAGCTCAGTTCAATGGAACTGAGGTCTTAAAGAGTCACCATTATAGCATAATGCTGGAATATAGGGTTCCAGAAATTTCGTTTCTCAGGCGAAAAGTTTCCAGTGACCTTACAGGCCTGATAAGGATGTAGGTTAATGGTAGCACTGGGGAATGAAGTACGGATTCATATTGCCAAATGGCTTATGGAATGTGGAACATAAGAAGAGCTTCTCCAGAAAGGTTCCAGTGTAAGGATCATTCCAAGGGAATATGTATGTTTAGTTGAGGCCAAAGAGTAGAGACAAAGAGAGCATTTTATGAAAAGGTTGAGTTCAGATGAGAGCTTACTAAACATGGAATGTGGTTTCCAGAGAGAATAGAAAGTGTTTTTAGAAAAGATGGGACTCAGATAAGTCAGAGAAAAGAAGGGGGTGAACTCCTAAATATATGCAGCGAAGGAAATATTATCAGTGGGGCACACAGACTGGATTAAAGCAATGTGAGGCATGAAAAAAACAGCTGACTTTGAAATATGACATGACACTGCCTTTCAGTGTGAGCTTTTGTTGGTCTTGGGCATGAGGAGACTAGCAAACAGGTTTTCAAAGAGAAATTAATGAAGAGATTGTTATGAAAAATCCAAAGAAATCATTTGTCAATTGTGCAGTAAACAGAATTAGTTTCTAGAACCCCTTCTTAGAGCAGATACAGCAGGAGTCTCAGTAGATGGGCAAACCCAGGATAATTAAGCTCCTAAGGGAACGGTGATCTTGTTGTACCGGAGAACAGACTTCTTAGTTCTCAAGAAGAAGCATCAGCCCCTCAGGATTTGAGCCTTTGGACTCTCTGTGTGGAACATACAATATATTTTTTTAGGGGCAGATTATGTTCCTTTGAAATAGGTGAAATAACCAAGGAGGTACAAGAACCTTTTCAAACAACTATCAGTCCTTGAACAAAAGTTTATTTTCCTTTCTTGGTTATTTTACCTCTATGTCCAGTGGAGAGAATCTCTTAGCATATGAAAACGTTTTCCTTTAAAGAAGGTTGTAAGTAAATATTCTCCCTTCTGTAAAAAGGTATGTTTTAAAACTGCTTAAAGAACTAGCTTATTTCTTTATTACATTCATGAAAGGTTATAGGAATAAAAAAAGACTCATAATTTAAAATTAGTTTACTGAGTGAAAAAATATTATGAACTCATTTTTTTAAATTTCTTTTCAGCGTAACAGAATTCATACATAGTTTTACACCACACCCAGTGCTCCATGCAATGCGTGCCCTCCATAATACCCACCACCTGGCTCCCCCAACCTCCCACCCCGGCCCCTTCAAAACCCTCAGGTTA
>PISX010017122.1:0-44296 GCA_004024625.1 Mellivora capensis
GTCCTTCCACCTTTTCTCAGCCTCCACTCCCCTCTGGCCTTACTTTCTTCTCTACTTAGCACAGAATCTTTATAATCGCTCCCTTACATACGCCCTCAGTCTCTGTTTTTCTCTTTCCTCTTCTCTGTAGTCTTCTGGCAAAACTCCAGCTTTTCTCTTGGCTAAGTCCAACTTTTGAGGTTATTATAATGATCAATTCATTTATTCTTACTATCAGAATCATAGTCTGTAAAAATGGGGAGTAAATTAACAGAAAGCTAGTAACATATATGATTTTATTTAAAATTTTCACTGACCTAAAGGTCTCATGTCTCATAGCCTTTTTTTTTTTTTTTTTAAAGGTCTACTTATTTATTTGCGAGCCAGAGAGTTAAGTGCAGGGGGAGGCATGGGGGGTCTGGGGCAGAGGAAGAGGGAGAGAGGATTTCAAGCAAACTCCCCAATGAACCCGATGTAAGGCTCAATCCCATGACCCTGAAATGATGACCTAAATCAGGAGTTGGATCTTAACCAACTGAGCCACACAGGTGTCCCACTTTTTTTAAATTAATAAAAAAATGTATTTTGATTTTTAATTGCAATAAAATACACCTAATTTACAATCTTAACCATTTTTAAGTGTACACTTCAGATGCTCTAAGCACATTCACATTATTATGCAGCCAATTTCCAGAACTCTTTTCGTCTTGCAAAACTAAAACTTTATACCCATTTAATAACAACTCAGTTTCCCCCCTCGGCCACCTTTCCTAAATCCAGCTTTGCCTCTGTTCTTTCCTGGACCCGCACAGGTGGGTATGTCTGGGAAAACAAATAACACCCATAAGCTGACTTTTCTTCCCACTTCTGTAGGTGAAAGTGCCATTTTCTAAACCAGCCCCCTGCCTGTTTGTCAGCCCTGTTCCTTCTCATTGCTCAAGGACAGTGCTCCAGCCGTTGTCCATGTTTTCCCTCTACTGGCTCATGCTGCACAGCACAAAAACATGTACTTTTCTTCCCACGTGGGAAAAACTTTTTTTCTTGACCTGTATGTTCCTCTAGTTACTGCCTTATTTCTCTGTTCTTTGTAATAAAACATTCTAAATAGATTGTCTGTGCTTATTTGTCTCCCTTTCCCCTCTTCCCATTCTCTTTTGGTTCCACTTTACTGAAGCTGCTCTGATCAGTGTTGTTGATGACTTCCTTCCATGTTGCCAGTTCGGTGGTGAATTTTACCCAATATTTACTTGTGGTTGTCGTGACTTGATCTTAGTAGCGTTTGGCCCAGTTGGTCATTTCTTCTGATTTGGTGCAGTAGACAGAATAAAAACACCCCGACCAACCCAGACATCTGTGTCCTAATCCCCAGAACCCGTGAGTACGTAATCTTACATGGCAGGAGGGTCCTTACAGGTGTGATGAATTTAAGGATCTTGAGGTGGGGAGGAGTATCCTGGATGATTCAGGTGGGCCCCATCTAGTCACAGGGTCCTTCTGAGAGGGAGGCCAAAGGGCAGTAGTAGAGAAGGAGAACCCTGGAAACAGTCTTTGGTGAGATGCATTTTGAAGGTGGAGGAAGGGGCCGTGATAATAAATACTAAGATAATACATTTGTGTTATTTTCAGCCACTTACTGGTGATAAATCTGTTGCAGCAGTGGCAGCAACAGGAAAGTAGGACTCTTTCCTAGCTTTCCTCACTGCCCTCTGACTATGGCTCTGTAGTCTCCTTGGCTAGTTTCTTCATCCTCTGTTACCTCTTAATGTTTAGTATTTAGCGCTCTTCTCTAGTTAGTTTCACTGACAGTTCCTCTTACCCAGGTTGATAACTTTAAATAATTTTTAGGCTAATAATTCCCTCATTTATATCTCTGTTGTTGACTTGTCATTTGAACTTGAGACTCATACATCTAGCCTTCTGCTTCCTGTTAATAGTTGGTTGTCTCAAAAACCACTTCATACTCGCCCTATCTGAAACCAAACTTGTCATCTTCTCTCCAGAATTCATTGCTCTCACGGTCTTCCTCTTATCGATAGATGAGCCCCTCATCATTCCTGTTGATCAGGACCAAAACCAGTGTCTGACCCCAGTGTCTGATATTGTCACCACTTCCACTGCTACTACCTGGCGCAAGTCACCAACATCTTCACTGGGATTATTGCAGTCGCTTCCTCTTTGGTCTCCCTGCTTCCTCCTTATCTCCCACCCCTACCCATCGCTCTGTTCTTCACATAACTAGAATAACCAGAGTGATCTGTTCAAATGGAAGTCCGGACCATGTCCCCTGTGCTCAGAGCACTCCAGTTATATGGGCTCCTTGCCAGGCACTTTCCCCTTCTAGGGCTTTGTACTTGCTGTTTCCTCTGCTTGGAATGATCTTCCCCAGAGAGTCACATTCATGTGGCTTGTTCTCACTTTTTCCAGGCTTTGGTTTACATACCATCTCAGGGAAGCTTATCCTGACCACCACATTTAAAAGTCCAGTTCTCCCTCTGAATGCCCCATGCTTTCTCCTCTGCCTTTTTCTTTTTCTCTAGAATTCTGATCTTCAGCTGATGAACAAGTAAAATGTAGTATATTGTTTCTCTTCTTATCTGAGAATGTAAACTTCTTAGGACAGAGAGTTTTTGTCCTTTGTGTCCCCTGTTGCTCTGAGAGCCTAGGATGATGTTGGGCATAATAGAAGCCCACATATTTATTCAGCTAATTAGATGGTTTGGGGCATAGCAGTCTGATTGGAGTGGGTTAAGTGACAGTAATAGGAGAGGAGGTGGGTACCAGGGTACCAGGTGGGTACCAGGAAAATGGTCAGCTCTCCTGAGGAGTTCTGTAGGCAGGGAAATGGGGCAGTAGCTAGAGAGTGACATGTGGGCAAAAGGTAGAGCAGCATATTTGTATGCTGATGATAGTGCTGGTGGAGGAAGAGAAAGAAGTCGAGAGGTGTGGGGAGTCACAAGGGGCAGTCACAGCAGCAGAATCTTGGAGTGAGCAAGAGGGAATGGGATGCCCTTGCTCTTGGTTTCAAAGCACTGATCTCTTTTGACCCTTAAAAGCCTTTCTAAAAATACTGTGTGTGTGTGTGTGTGTGTATAGAGTATATATAGTACATATATGTATATACTATATATATATTAGAGTTCTAATTTCACCAGACCCACACGAAATTAATTTTTTCATTACTTTTCTAATATGGATCATCCTTTTGTTGTTTCCTCTCATTTCCTAATGTTGAGCCTTGTTCACCTCCTCTTTTCCAAGGATATCCTCTCTTATACTTTGATACTTCAGCACAGTTTTTTCCCAAACAGTGAGTTACAACCCATTAATTGGATGTGAAATCAGTCTGATAGGTAATGATGAAAATTAAAGCACACAGACAAACACAGAGTAGAAGATGGAACACTTTGCACATAGTAAGGATAACTTTGTTTCTTTTTATGTGTTTGCATAAAGGGTGTTTCTTACTGTAGGTCGTGTTTAAAGAATTTGAAAGAACATCAGTTCTTATCAGACCCCATATTTTCTTGAATGGAAGAAGAGAGCTCCTGCCCAGGTTCAAGACTTACATGGTATAAGGGGCAGAGTCCTATTTTAGAGACATTTTAGATCCATTTTACAGACATGGTTTTGAGTCCCAACTCCTCTGCTAACCACATGGTATCAAACCTGTCCTATAGCTTTTATTTGGTCTTAGTTTCCACACCCAAGAAATGAGTGCTTGCTTTTGTATTTCAGAAGAACATGTGAAGGATTCTTAACAAAATGGTATGAAAACGCTTTCAAAACTCTCAGAGACAAGGAAAAATTATTTCATGTATGACTATGACCTTAAATATCTCTGTTTGTTTTGTCTGTAGAGCTTTTTCAGGAATAGGCATTTAGAAATCCTTTGCAAGATTCCCCTCCTTGTACAGTTGCCTCACATCAGGTAATTCAGAGATGTCCTGTCTTGTTAACAGGAGTGAGTGCCTTTGGATTTCTCTGTCAGCCCATCCATTGTTTGTCTACAGGTTCTGGCTTATTCTTGGACTCTGTACATTGGGAGAGAAACTGTTAGCCTCCCCCAGAAATGTTTGCAATCATGCTTGTGTGATTTCTATATTGTCTCTGTTTTTTGGTCTCATTTGTACATAGACAAAGAGGCAGCTGAACGTCTTTCAAAAACGGTAGATGAAGCATGTCTGTTACTAGCAGAATATAACGGGCGTCTGGCGGCAGAACTGGAAGACCGGCGCCAGCTGGCTCGGATGCTGGTGGAGTACACCCAGAACCAGAAAGATGTTCTGTCAGAAAAGGAGAAAAAATTAGAAGTGAGTACCTGCCGAGGCAGACCCAGACTGCCCAAGTTTCCCTTCCTATAGTCCACAGTAGGAGGTTTCTTTGTGCTTTCGTTAACGTATTTTTTTGTCTTTTAAAAACTAATGAGTTGAGAAGATCCACCAGATATTGTAATCACCAGATATTGTAATCATTTGAACCGAGTTGAAAACAAGTCATGTTTTTGTGTGTCCAAGAAAGAACAAACTGGAATGTAAGAAGCATTGAAACCTTAAAGCATTTAGGATCTTAATACTACTTTGGTTTGAACTCACACTAAAAAAAACTGTAGATCGAGGTACGAAAAGAACAGGTGGTTGGCAAAACCGAAGCATGTGTATTTGGTAGGATTTGGAAAATACTTAAAATTGTCTTTCTTTTAGGTTATATTGAGATTTCTGACCCGTAAGCCGTGGTTAAAGCCAGAAAGTAGTCTGCCTCTCAGCTCTGTCTGCAGTCAGTTCTAAAACTTCACACTAGTGCTTATGGAGTCCAGTTCTCAAACTGCTGAGAAAGTGCTACTTTACCTTGAGTTGACATTAGCCTGAATGCCCTAGGGGAGGGGCTTAGAACTAGTTCCTTACCCTGCATTTATTTGGCTTCTTAATTAAGTACATGGTGGTTTTACATCAGTGCTTGTGTAACCCAGCTAGCGGTGTGGACATTTGGGAACCTTTGCTTGCCCCAAGCTGCTGGCGGTTTCAGGGGTCAGGACAGTTTTCAGTCGGAGAATCTGTTACATATCACAGAAAGCACCAGAGTAGGTACAAGGGGGAGGGGATAGTCCCCCCTCCCCACCCCAGTACTCAAGAAACATGTTCTCTGACGCAGAGGGAGGGAAACGGAGCTAGTCCTGTGGCTGAGATTACAGTCTTTGCCTTTCCACGCAGTTGGCGACTTGAGGAGGGCAAGCATTGACGGGCACTTTTGACCCTATCCTTACCTACAGTGATTACGGGAGCAGGGCTGGGTTGTGGTTGGGGGAACTTCATAAGCCAGTCTGGAAGTGGAAGATGGGAAATGGTTGTGAAAGTAGTATGGCTTAGATTTAGAAATCGACACTGACCAGAAATCCTAAAGGGAGTTTCACAGGCAATACCAGGCGGTCATTTATCTGAAATGCTCATCTTTCACTGAGGAAGCATTTTCAGCACTGTGCCCCGGGACTAATAAGAGAGTGTAATTAATGATTCTGGTTGTAAGTCACCATGCCATCTGTTGAACTGCCCCTTGGCGACACATTAAGGGCTTTCTCTGATCTGTCAGACATTGATTATCATGAGCAGCTGTTGTTGGGTGAAACGTGGCAAGCTACCATAGAGGACAGAGTCTTTGAGAAGGAGATTGGGTTGGTAGAGTGGATTAACTCTTTATTTCCCTCCTCACAGTTGCACTTGGCTCCCTGTGTTTTCTTGGGGAATCATTTTGGTTTCTTTGGAACCAGTGATTTGTGAGATGCTATGAAAGATCATTAAGCACAGAGATGGATCAGAGATTTGGGTCTGTTCTGTAGCTACAGTCCACATTTCCAGTCCAAATTCCTCTGCTCATCTGGGCATTGGGGTTCCATTGCTTAAGAATCAGAACAGCAGGCTCCCATTGCTGGAAAGTACAGATTCTGCACTAAAAGTCCTTTCTTTTCTCAAACCATGTCACTTAGCCAATTGAACAAAACCGTTCACTGTAAAAATGAAGCTAAATTTGCTTGTTTAAAAACAAAAGACGAGATACAATGTAAGATGTTGGGATCTGGCTAGTTTTTTTCTTTATCCATGTTTGCTAAAACATGTCTGCTCTCTAGAATTTATGATTTTTCTCTCCTATTCGGGAACAGACTGGTCTCACTCTACCATACCCTTATGGCGATGGCAAAACTTGAAAAGTATGTACCACTTGAAAGGTGATGCGTTACCACTGTGAATCATTCTCAGGCCTCGCAGTCTCTTGTTGAGGAGGGCTGTCGTGAAGTATGCTTGTCCTTTTAACATTCACTTTGTAACACTTGTAGTCCTTGTTTTAAAATTGCCATATCAGAATGTAAATGAAATCTGATTTTGTTTTTTAATCCTGTCATTACCTTTAATGTGTGAACATGGAATTCTTAGAACTCTGGAAATGTAATGATTTGCTTGAGACCCTGTTTTCTTCCCAAAGTTCTAATTTGTTAACAGATAAGTTTTTCTCCTCCCCCTCTTCACTCCCCTTTTTAAGTTCATCTCTTCCTTCACGTAACAAGCATACCTTTTTGTCTTTCACTTAAGAATCTTAAGTTTGATTTCTGGGTGGTTCCTAAGCTTTGAAATAGGGAATGTGATGATATGGAGCCAAGGATGATTTAGGTGCTGGCATGTTAAGAGGGGGCAGTTATGGCTCACAGAGAGAGATTGTGTTTCTGCCCTCAAGGAAGTCATAAACAGCTTCAGTGAACATAAAAGCAAACCAGGGGATTATACATAATGTAGATTAAGGAGGCACTTGGCCACTCTGATTGTGGTTTAAGGTCAAATCCTAACTTCCTGGAAGGCAATAAAAGGCTTTTCGTAAAAGGAAATCGCAAGTGAAGAAGAGAAATATGTTTATAAATGGGAAAGCCAGACCAGAGCAGACAAATGTGTGAAGAAAGAAAAAAAAACCAGAAGCGGTGGGAGGGAAGTGCCCCAGTGCTCCAGTGGGAACCAGGCTCTGTACTCTTTAAGGAGCTGCTTATTAATGAATAAAGTCCACACAGCCCGTGCCAGCCAGATGTCTAAAGATGAGCAAGATGTGCTGTCTTCCCTCAAGGAGCTCACACTCTACTGGGGGAGAAACAGCAGTGAATGGAGAGTTAGAATGTGAGAAGTAAGGGGAATATCATAGCTCATTGTCTGAGTAATAACAACACTAATTTGGTCAGAAGTTTATTTACAGTATGAGAGAATTATTAAACACATGGGCAGTTTCTGAACCCTGTAATACCCTTCAGCAGATCTTCTGAAGTCTGCTAGCCTTTGTAGTCTTATGCTCTTGTAGTGCCAGGAACAAAATTTTTCTCAATAAATATTTGTGCATGAAATTTCATCAGTCAGTGTACTCTTTTTCTTTGTTTTTGGTTGTTATTTATTTATTGTGGTTGGGTGAAAAGTGGTTTGACAAGTCTGATTTACTTTGTGGTAAAGAAAGGTGACTTTTTGATAGAAACTCCTATGGCTTTTCTCGTTTGTGCTTTTTCCCCCTTTAAGTAGAACCATGGTTCATTTTGAGATGACGGGGTTTTGTTTTTTACCCATTCTTTTGTTTTTTTGCCTCTGTTTCTGGATGTACGGTGACGTTGGCCTTCAGCCTTCCCCTTAAACTCCAGGCAGGGTTAGAAGGGGGCTGCTTCAAATCTATTTGCAGCGCTTTTGTCACGAACGTGAGAAAATCTAGAAATGAGAAGGAGGGCATGTGGAAGGAAGCACAAATGGTAGCCTCGAAGTGGTTAAGAAATTTGGAGGGTACAGAAGAAAGCTAATTCAAAAAAGTGAGGCCAAAGGTACCAGAAAAGCCTCTAGACTTCAGATCTTAGCGCAAGGGAAAGTTTGTTCCTAGTAGACAGAGGTGACTGTTACCCCAGTGTGTTAGAAGCTCATAAGCCATGTCAGAATGGGTCGGATGGACTTCCTGTCTTGTCAGTTTGGATAAAAGCATGATGTGGATATGTTCGTCTGAGTGATCAGGGCATGTGGGGGGAAGGGGAAGGACACAGGGAATAGAGATCTATTTGTACAAACATTGGAGGAAAAAAATTGAAAAGGAGCAGGTACTCGCAGTTTTACTACCATAATATATCAGTTATTTCCATTCACATCTTAGTGTTTGATTGTCATTTCTGCAAAAAAAAAAAAAAGTCATTGGAACTTTCATAGGAATCGCACTGAATCTCTAGATTGTTTTGGGAACTATTGCCATTTTAACATTCTTAACTTCCAATCCATGAATACAAGATTTCTTTCTGTTTACTTAGATCTTTTAAAATTTCTGCTGCAGAATTTAAGAAAGCATGCAGGAGGCCCACTAACTGGTGCATTTGCCATTACAAAGGCCCCGTTTAGGTGCCATGAATACCAGGGACCACAGGAGAGGGCATTAGTGTGCGCCACCTTTTAGTAAGTATGTGTACCCCCATGGTGACGGAGCGTGCATACAGATGCATGTGTGCTCAGCAAAGCCAATGACAGATAGCCTCACTCTGCTCAAAATGAAGTGGCACGTTGAGGCCTGGATGTAAGTCGTTCACAGGACCGTTGAGCTGGATGGAACCTTAGACAGCGTGGAGTCTGACTTCCGGATTGGTGAAGAAATTCAGACTCAGAGAAGGGAGTTTGCCACAGACCAGGAATAGAATCCAAGGCAGACATCTGGTAACTTTCCACCAGGTTTGTGTTTTCCTTTGTTGTTGTTTTGTTTATTTTAAATTTGATTCCATCAGGTCAGCAGCCGGAAGGCATCCTACACAGAAGAGCAACCAAAGTTGAATCATTGCAATAATCCCCAAGAACCTTGTTTTAGAAAAATGCCATCTTTTGTAGGGAGATTAAAATAGTTGTATGAAGCATTTCCGAGTGGCCTCTGAGAAGACCTTTTTAAGGTTTGAGAGAGCCAACTCTGCCACCGAGGTTCTACATACCCTTCTGGCTCTGACTGTACATGCTTTGGGGGCGTGGGAGTGATTGGCTCATTGAACTTGGGGCTGCTGCTTCTCCCCAGCTTGGCACCTCCCCCTTGGCCATAACAAATACTCCGGAATAGAGCCTTCTACTTCAGACAGTATAGCTGGGAAGGGAGAAACGGCCCAGGATCTAACATTGCCTTGTGACTCTTCATATTTCTGTTTGCAGTTTGGTTATAACAACTTGAGAAATTCTTTGGCTGCAGCTGAGAAGGTACTAAACCAAACTGATGGCCATCTGTTGTTTTTGGCAGCATCGGCCCCCTCCCTGCAGGGGACATATGGTTAAAAGCATTTATTTCAATAATGGGATAGGCAATAGGTGGAGATAAATCCATTTTTTGTCAGCTTTGGAGTAAATTCTTTTTCTCATGATATTCAAAGCCAGTATCTCATTGTCCATTCCAGTAAGGGCAGATGGGAGCTGGTGATCTAATCCTCATTTTAAATGAGAAAACAAAGCTCAGAATGTCTATGAGGAGTTCAGGGTCACAGAGGAAGTCAGTGAGAACCAAAACCCTAATCTCCTGACCCTAGTCATCATCTGCAGTGTTCCCCTGGGAGCTGAGAGGCCCCTGCCTAGACTGCCTCTCACAGACCTGCCTAGCCTGGCCCCACCTGCTCGCAGTCCTCTACACTCACTGCCCTTCCTTAGCAGATAATTCTTTTCCTCCCTAGAGTCGAAGTGCTGTCAACACCATGGGCTGTTCCATCCATTGTTGAAAAGGTCAGTCTGCTTACACTGCTCAAGGGACCCGACAGAGGGTTTGCACTCACATCCTTCCCCACATAGCAGCTCGTGGCTCACCCCCTGCCTTTTCACCCCTGCTTTGAGATGGGAGCCTCCCCCTACAAAGTTTCCTTCCAACAAGTGGAGACTTTTCTTGAATTATGTGGTTCTGCAAGTAATTTGGAATTTAGAGGCTGTGTCCTTGAAGTCCTTCCATCCTTTTCGGTTGCTGCCAACCCTGACACTCAGGTTAGATTTGTAGCTGGAGCTTTTATCTGAGGTTGTGAGCACACACACTCGCGTGGGTAGGGGAGTGGGTAGGTGCTCATGTGTGTATTTTTTTAATGTTATCTTATGAAGAGGGGAGGAGAATGCCTCATTATAACCGTTCTAATGTACTTCACTGTACTTGGTGACCTAAGGGCATGGTTCGCCAACACTTGAGGCTTCACATTAAAGAAGAGACATGATTTCAAAGCTCTCCCAGCTAGAATTCCATACATTTAGTCATAGCATCATTTCCATACTTACAGCCCAACTTTTGGCGATTCCTCCTGTTTTCCAAAATAGCTCCACTGAGTTTCAGCTGGTGTGTGTAGCACTACTTTTTTGTATTTACAAAGTACATATACATATTAAGTCAAAACAGCATCTGGGCCTCTAGTCACTGCTTGCCTGCTAGAACATTTATTCTCATTCAACTATTGGTTCTTTATTTCTGTTTTTCTGATTACAAGCACATCACAGGGAAGCTTAGAAAATAAGTATAAAAAAATTATCTTATAATCTCACTGCCCAGAGAACTTTTGATTTTGTTATGTTTCCTTTATTTGTTCTTCAATTTTATATATGTGTATATATATTTTTTTATTTTATTTTATGTTATGTTATGTTATGTTATGTTTTATGTTATGTTATGTTATGTTATGTTATGTTATGTTATGTTATGTTATTTTAAAGATTGTATTTACTTATTTGAGAGAAAAAGAGAGTGAGCCAGGAGAGGAGCAGAGTGAGAGGGCCAAGCAGACTCCAAGCTAAGTGTAGAGCCTGACACGGGGCCAGACGCTCAACCAACTGAGCCCTCCTGGCACCCGTTTTCTACAATTTTAAAATTAAAGTGATCATAATACATGGACAATTTTGTCATGCTTTTTTTTTGAAACTTTATATGACCATTTTCTTTTATTAACAGAAATCCATGTAAACATTTTAAATAGTTGCTTTTTACTTTAAATGTTTAAAAAACATTTTAAATAGAAGACTTAAGTTGGATAATCAGTGATTATTTTTATTGAGTTTGTTTTTTGGTTTTTTGGTGTTTTTGGTGTTTTGTTTGTTTGTTTGTTTGTTTTACTTTGGGCTAACTTCCAGTATGGGAGTATTTGCTTCCTGTAAGTTTCAAAAAATGGATTATGTGTGTATGTGTAGATGCCTGCTTGTCTTAAGTATGCTGAAGTTTATATATTTCAAGGTATTTTTCACTAATATGCTTTCCTACCTTAGGAATTCTTGCTCTTCTAAAGCATCTTCGGCAGCCTGGCACTTCATAGAGTGCCAGTACATTAGAATGGTTATAATGAGGCATTCTCCTCCCCCCTTCATAAGATAACATTAAAAAAATACACACATGAGCACCTACCCACTCCCCTACCCACGCGAGTGTGTGTGTGCTCACAACCTCAGATAAAAGCTCCAGCTACAAATCTAACCTGAGTGTCAGGGTTGGCAGCAACCGAAAAGGATGGAAGGACTTCAAGGACACAGCCTCTAAACTCCAACTTCATAGAGATAGATAGGTAGGACGTACAGGTATCCATCCCCAAGTTAAGCATTAATCATTGTTCTGTGAAAAAATGAACATTGAATAGTTTGGTTAGACAAATGGGACTCTATTCTGGGTTTTAAGTTATGTTTACGTATGAAACAGTCATGAGAAATAGCAGCTACTTCTTATTATAACACTGACTTGAGGGAGCATCGTTTTGAGAGCAGGTTCAGATTACAGAAATTTGAGCCCTAGTGTCTAAATGTCTGACCCAGTGGATACGTGTCATTTTGAGCAGAGATCTATTTTAGTCTTTAGGAATGTTCCTACTACTGTTAAGGTAGGCTTTCACCCACTTCAAGTCACAATTTTTGTAGAAAATAAAATTGGATTGTGTCATACTTTGCAATCTTGGAAGTTCCATTTCTGACTTTTGTTTTTTTATCTCTATAAGATACAGGAATTGAATTAAGATTAGAAAGTCTTTTCCTATGATTACAGCTAAAAGTGTTCATGGTTGTAATCGGGAGTTAGAATGAAACCTTTGCAAATGAAACCCATGAGCTCCCAAAGGTGTGGCGGTGCTTCCTGTGAAGAGGGGAAGATACCAGCTGTCATTATGACTTTGCAAGCCTCCTTACTTGTTTTTGCCCTTATTCAGATTCCTTAAATATCTTTAGGAAAAAGTGTGGACAACTTTTGCTTAATACATTCATTAAGTACTTGAAGAACTTTAAGCAGGGTAACTTTGCAATTTTAAACTCAACAAAAATTTACCAGCAGCCTTCTGAGCATTCTTGGGGTTTGGATAGTGATTAATGGACTCAGTCCACTTTTTCTTCAAAATGTCTGGGATGATGTATTTGGTGCTTTTCTGGGTCCTTTTATTTTGCTCATCATGTTTCTGTTCTATGAGGCATAGACTTGCTGGGAGTTATTCCCGTGGGTATCCTTTACCCCAGTTACAATGCAGTGATGAGGATCTATAGTTGCCATTCCAGGCTTTCTCTGGCGTTCTCTGTTGAGGCCACTGGTCCTCGAAGCCTTTTATCTTTGGTGTGGTTTGTCATTTATAAAACAGCAATGTTACCCTCACCTGTCGCAGATGGGATCTACTAACACTTGTCTACCCTGAAGCTGTTGGAGTCTGCCTTTCCTTATCACACGGAGCCTTCAGGGGCACTTTATTTTCCTTTCTGGCAAAGAATTCTCCAGTAGACTGGCTACAGGTGCCCTTCTCTGCAGGTAGCATGCTTTGCTTCTTTAATATTAAACAACAGCAACATTCACATGAGCACACTCTCACTGTCCCTTTTCACCTACCTTATTTTCCCTCGCTGCCTTTACTTCTGAACCCACTGCAGCTTGGCATGCATATCTACATTCTGCTCAAGTGGCCATCTTCAGAGCCTGCCACCACTGGGTCCAGACTCAGATGCCAAGATAGCTATCCCCACCCCCACTGTCTTTTGTTTCCTTTGCTCTTTTTGGGCCTCTCTGGAGCTCTGAACTGTTCATTACCCTTTATGTGTTTTCCTTCTCTGGATTCTGTTCCAGTCTTATTTTTTTGTGTGTCAGTAAGCTTTTCTCCAACCACCCCCATATATGTTGGTATTCCTTTAGCCTTTTTCTCATTCTGTCCTTGCGTGACACACAAAGTGGCTTCAGCTCCCACCTGCGTGCTGATGGCTTAAATCTAGATCTTTAGCCCAGACCCTGCCTTGTGCTTCAGACCCATCTATCTTATTTCCACAGACACCTCAGATGTCATATGGCCAAAACAGACTGTCCTTTTCTTCTAACCTTTCCTTCTCTTTCCCTTTCTTGGAGAATGGCATTGCCATTTGTCAGAATCTGACACCGGAGCTCATCCAGTGTCACTCCCTGTTCGTCTGGCCTCCGAGATGGGTCAGTTCAGCCTCCTCTTGTCCCAGTCTCCCTCAGCCCCTGTGCTGCACCTCTGCCTGACAGCCTCTTTGATTTTCATTCAGTTTTTCTTGAATCTGTCCCCTTCTCTTCCTGTGTGTCTCCACGCCCACCACCTTAGTCCCGACTG
This sequence comes from Mellivora capensis, assembly GCA_004024625.1. NCBI lineage: Eukaryota > Metazoa > Chordata > Mammalia > Carnivora > Mustelidae > Mellivora > Mellivora capensis. The sequence goes on from PISX010017122.1 coordinate 13,538, forward strand.
CCACCACTTCTCCCCTGCTCACCTGTAGTAGCCTCTGCAGACCCGCTTGCATTTGTTCTGTGTTCTGTAACTCATTCTTCACATGGCAGCCCTGTGATTCTTTTCCAAAATGGAGCTCTGAGCAGGTCATTCCCCTGTGTAAACATTTAAATGGCTGCCCCTGGCTCAGGGAGTATAAGCCCAAATCCTTGCCTGTTCCCGCCGCATGCTCCATGCCCCACCGCATGGCTTGCCCCTGCTGACCTCATCAGCTCTATCTCTCAACATGTTCCACTGCGTTTTGTCTGTGCTGGCCTATCCGGTCTCTGACTTTATATGTGCTGCTCCCCCTGTTTAGAACACTGCCCGCTTTCCTTCCCGCTCTTTGCCTTGTTGATTCCTGTTTCATCATTTATATTCCATGTCAAACGGTATTTCCCGGAGGCCCTACCCTGTAAAACCAGGTTTCTCCCTTCCTCCTTCCATAATTACTGTCCTTTCTCCCTATCTTCTTCCTACAGAGCACCACATGGTTTGTTACTCTGTTTATGGATGATTTCGTTATTTCCCTGACCAGACCATAAAATCCTGGCTGGATTGTCACTGTGTCATCCCCATCCCTCTCCTCATGCTCGACACAGTGTCTTCATCTCAGGTGGTAGGTACGGTTGCAACTGAGTTCATCTCTAGGCTAGGTCAGACGCTGTATCTTTGATAGGGGGATTACTTTCACATTGATGATGCTCCTGTGAGATCTAGACTTTACTGCTTAGACACATTTCTTCCTCTCTCTCGGCCTTTAGAGTGAGGGACTGGACTTTGGTATTACCTAGACATAAAAGTATGTTACTTTTTTACCCATGGTCTTGGAGGTTGAAGGCTCTTTTTTTTTTTTTTTTTTTAAGATTTTATTTATTAGAGCATGGGGAGGAGGAAAGGGAGAAGTAGACTCTTCCTGCTGAGCACAGAGCAGCCCAGTGTGGGGCTCCCCAAGATGATGGCCTGAGCTGAAGTCAGATGCTTAACAGACTGAGCTACCCAGGTGCCCTCAGAGGCTCTTTCATTTGCTCAAACCAACTTTTAGTAAAGGTGCCAAATTTTCAGGACATACTCAGATGGCTTATAAGAGGATGGATCTTTGTATTCCATTGACACTTCTCTTTTTCTTCCATTATGCATGCCTTTTCTGAATGTGTAGGTCAGAAAGACTAAGGACTGCTTATAACACAAAAACATGGGAGTGGTGGTGGTTCTTTTCCCCCTGAGATGTGCTGATTCACACTGAACAGTTTAGCATGTACCTGGTCTCATTCAGATTTGGCATCACCCCATGGTGCAGGCATGGTTTCCATTCCCATCCTAAATGTAAGGATGCCTCGCTCAACAAGGTGTTCTGTGGTGCACCACAGGCAAGTGGTAGAATCGGATTTGAACTTGGATTTTCTGACTCCATACTTTCCATCACAGCAACCTCCTGGTGGGAGAGATGCAATAGACCCTTAGTCTTTTGGAGGAGCCAGGAAATGTTATTTCCCTCCTTTTTTTCTTTTTTTTGCTTATGGAAAGAAATTGCTCTTTTTATTCCTTGTAGAGAAAACTATATCCTGTTGCAGTGCAGTAATCTACATGCTGCCTTGCCCCAGGCAGACCTGCTAGCGCTTAAAATTATAATAAATGTTGCCTAAAATTATTCCATGTGGAAACTGCCCTTTGCCTTTCTACCCTTTGCTTCTTAACTCCCCTCCAGGAAGACTTGACTCTGTCAGCATTTGGCTCAGAAGGAGAAACCATTAGAAGGTCTGCATCTCTGATGTTTGCACAACATCAGTAACGTGGCTTTCCATAAAAATAGTTGTTAAGGAGGCCAGCTTGTGGGGGCTTTGTTATTTGCATAAAAGTTAGATTTTTTGACATTTGACTTAAAAAAAAAACCCTCAAAACTCATTTATTTTTTTGAAAGAGAGCACGAGTGGAGTGGAGGGGCAAAGGAAGAGGGAGAGAAAGAATCCTAAGCTGGCTCCACTCTCCACTTGGAGCCAGATGTGGGGCTCAGTCGCACAACCCTGAGATCATGACCTGAGCTGAAATCAAGAGCTGGACGCTTAACAAGCTGAGCCACCCAGACGCCCCTAAGAAAAATACTTAACTATAAATAGTAAATAGTTCTTCTTGTACTAATATTATGGTTTTACCTGGTTTTATGTAATGAGGGACCCATGGCATACATGTAAGCATTTGTGGAGGACCAAGGTACATTTTTAAAATAAATCTCTTTCTTTCTCTCTCTTTTTGGAAGACCTAGGTGCATTCTTAAATCTTTCTCTTGCGGGGCTTGAACTCATGACTGAGATCAAGACCTGAGCCGAGACAAGAGTCGGACACTAAACCGACTGAGCCACCCAGATGCCCCAAAATCTTTTTTAAAGCATTTTACAACATCTGTTAAATTGTAAATATTTAGCTTTATGATTACATTAAAGTTGGGAAATTTGCCCAGTCCTAAAATTCACTTTTTTTGTTTCATATTTATTAATTTAATTATATATAGACACTATCTTTCTATTCTTCTTCTCTTGCTTCTGCAAATCCCTGTCAGAAGGGAGTTTCTGGTGCACCTGGGTAGCTCAGTTGGTTAAGCAACTGCCTTTGGCTCAGGTCGTGATTCCTGGAGTCCCAGGATGGAGTCCCGCATCAGGCCCCTTGCTCTGCAGGAGTCTGCTTCTCCCTCTGACCCTCCCCCTTCTCATGCTCTCTCTCTCTCTCTCTCAAATAAATAAATAAAATCTTTTAAAAAAGGGGGGGGGAGATTTTGCTGTAGCAGTAGTAGCTCCCTTGAACCTTTTGTGTAGAGGGTCTGCTGGGGAGAAAGAAATACCCTGAAGACACTGTGTGGTACAGTTCTAAGTTTGCGAAGCCCCTTCCCATTTGACTTCTCCAGTGGATGTGTTGGATCACTCTGAGAACATTCCTCTAATTGTAGCCGTTTTATCATTTTTCCCTTTTGAATTTTTTTTTTTAAATTTATTTATTTGTCAGAGAGAGGGAGAGAGAGCGACCAAGTACAGGCAGACAGAGTGGCAGGCAGAGGCAGAGGGAGAAGCAGGCTCCCCGCCGAGCAAGGAGCCCGATGTGGGACTCGATCCCAGGACGCTGGGACCATGACCTGAGCCAAAGGCAGCCGCTTAACCAACTGAGCCACCGAGGCGTCCCCATTTTTCCCTTTTGGGAAATACTGTGCGTTTACCTTTTTTATGGGTTTAGTAGTGGAGATGAGAGGTCCTGAGCACTGGAGCTGGAGCCACAACTTCCTCCTTTTCTTCTGTCTTCCCCAGCATCTTACTCAGCAGCTCCAGCCCTGCTGTGACACCCTAGAATGTATCATTTTGAAATGTTGCAGCTGCCGCTGAGTCACGTGGGAGCGGGGAGCTGGCTGGGGGAGAGGTGCAGATCACTTATGGCTTTTTCTTCCTGCATAGATTCTTGAAGAGAAGTTAAGAGTGGCATTCTTATTTTCAGTCTGAAGATGTATATGTTTTCCCTAAAAAAACAAAAGAAAGAGAAATGTTGTAGTTTAAGTAGAGGCTGTGATTTCTAAGTGTAGCTCCTCTGAGCTTTATTGGCGAGAAGTAATAAGCCTCGTGGCAGGATGAAGAGGTCTGACTTCGGGGTGTGAAATCATTTTAGGGTGAGGAGCAGCTTCCCCTTTCTGCATGGCTCTTAGTCTTCATGCGATGAAGCAGTTCTTTGACTTAAATTCAGTATGGCAGGTCACCTTTAAAACAGGGCCCTTCATAAACTTCTTCGTGCATAATAGCCCTTTATGACTCTTAATTGGGAGTAGCCGAGCAGTGGGTGGTTTTTATATACCATATGTCCTATAGCACAACAGGGCCAGATAAAGGAAAACATTGGTCTTGATACTGGAAATCTCGTCTCATCAAATCAAGCCCTTGCCTGTGATGTTCTTTCTAACATAATTTTTCTTACATAAATACTTCCTGGCCAGAAAAAAATAGATCTGACGATGTTTACATTTTGATCAGTATTTCTTATAGGAGTTGGTTAGAAGAGAAGCTTATAATTTTGTTTGTTTTGAAAATGAAATTCCTGTAGAAAGGTCACCGCAGTGTCAGTCCCTGTCATTTCTAACCCTCTTATCTCAGAGCTCATCTGCAGCATGTCAGGTCTGGCCTGCTGCTCTTAACCAAAAAAGGCAAAGAATGTGGAGGGCTTGCTCCCTTCAGCCAGTTGTCTTAGTGCTTGCTCCATGATGGTCTGTGTTCGCACAGTGTCAGCTGGATCCACAGGAAGCAGGGGGTGTTGGACGCGTTTTCTGCTGTAAGTTCAGAGAGTCTGTGGGGCAGGATTCCAGAGCTTTGCCAGGACCATAAATCCTAGGCATTATCTCAGAACTGCACACTGGGCCTCACCCTCTGTGTTTTAAACATTTCTTGGCAGTCACATAAACCCAGGCAGTTTATCACAGGTGCCCACTTCTCTCTCCCCTTCTCAAGGATCCTGACACAGAAGTTAGCAGCAGCAAGTCTGATAGAACTCTCACCTGTTTCACGGCTCCCTGCAGTCTCTAGTGGGAGAGGTAGGGTTTGCTGCAGAAGGTGCATGCAGCCAAATGGTAGCCCAACCCCTCGCCTCTGCCACCAGCCTGGTATAGATTATGCACGAGCAGGAAAGGACTAGCCACAGGACCACTTGGATTTGCCTTCTCTCCTCTTGCTGAAGATAGGTAGTGGGGGAATGGCAAGTATCTGAAGACAAGAGTACAAAGAGGAGCCATGGTGAATTGTGATGGAGAGGAAGAAAGAGAGAGGGAGAAGGCTGGGCAGCCCTGCCATCCTACTGATAGAAATCATGCAGGTCCCGATCTTGCGCATTCCTCTCCCAGGCAGGGTAGCATTGAGTGTTAGAGTAAAGGCTTAGTCCTCTATTGCACACAAATGTCAGGCATTTTAAACAAGGAGCATGTGACCACCTTGCCACATCATTTCTCTAGCTGAGTGGTACTCGATGTACTAAAGAGGTTGTGGGATATAGCGTACTTAAATGAGTCAGAAGACTTTGAACGGGTCTCATCACGTTGATTTTAGTGATACCATGAAAAGAAGCTGGATTTCTGCTGAGGGCACAGTTTTGTAACCTTGTACCAGCAGAGCTTGTGGACCAAACTTTTGTTAGAAGACAGACTGGTAGGTTGTGAAGAAAGGTTCTTGGGTTCTCTTGATCTCTCTCCCCTGCCTGTCCTGAACCAAAGAGAAAAACTGGAAAGGCAGCTAGTGGGGAAGTGCCACTGCCTGACCAGTAAGGGTCTGGGAGCGGGAGAAGTGGAAGGCAAGGGAGAGCTGGAATTGTGTTGGGGGATAGTTTTGTTTGGATTCAATCTTGATTTTCTTGTTTGTCCATGGTGACGTTTATAGATGATTTTGTTTGGGAAAAGACTTGAATCTAATATTTAAAAAAAAGAAGAAGAAGAAGGGTTGGAGATCAGAGTCTGTTACTACCTGGTCTATTTAGGGGACTATAAAATTACTATAATTATTCAGTTTGACCTAATCAGAGTTTGCCATGAATTCTTACCTACTCGTTTCTCCTCAAAGCATTAAACTAGGTCACTCAGCTATCTCAGCTAAGCCAGCTGCATGTTTTAACAGTTTTCAAGGCAATCTTCACCTGTATTTGGATGTTCAGAATTACCCTTGCTGAGCATTTAGACCTCTTGGCTTATTTTTTAGGGCAGTGTTAGGTTCACAGCAAAATAAGAGGAAGGTACAGAGATTTCCCATATTCTCCCTCCCACCCACCCACCAGTGTCCACCTACCCACCCACACCAACCAGTGTGGTGCATTTGCTGCCATTGATGAACCTCTGCTGACACGTCCTAATCACCCAGTGTCCATGCTGTAGGGCTCGCTCTTGGTGTCGTATGTTCTGTGAGTTTGGACAAATGTATGACGGTATGTGTCCATCATTATAGTATTTTCACTACCCTAAAAATTCTGTGTGCTTGGACTGTTCATCCCCACAACCCCTGTCTCCATAGTTTTGCCTTCTCCAGAATGTCATATAGTTGGGCTCATACAGTATGTGGCCTTCTCAGATTAGCTTCTTTCACTTAGTAATATGTATTTAACATTTATCCATGTCTTTTCATGACTTGATAAAGCCCTCCTTTTTAATGCTGCAAAATTGTTGTTTGGATGTACTAGAGTTTATTAATCCATTCACCTACTAAAGAGCTTCTTGGGTACTTCTAAGTTTTGGCAATTATGAAAAATGTTGCTACAAACATTTAAGTGTAGGTTTCTGTGTGGCACAAGTTTTTAACTCCTTTGGAGTTAAACACCAATGAGCATGATTGCTGGATCGTATGGTAAGAGTATGTTTAGTTTGTAAGAAACCACCAGACTGTCTTCCAGAACAGTTGTACCATTTTGCCCCCACCAGAATGTATGAGAGTCCCTCTTGCACCACTTCCTTGTTGGCATTTGGTGGCGTCAGTGTTTGGGTTTTGGTCATCCTAATAGATGTGTGGTGGTCTCTGGTTTTAATTTGCATTTCTCTGATAACACATGTTGTCTTTTATAAAAACATTCTCTCCTGGTCTGTGTCTTGTCATTTTCATTCTGTTGACAGTGTCTTTTTCAAAGCAGAAAATTTTAGTACCATCTAGCTTAGGTGTGTTCCTTCATGGGTCAGGCCTTTGGTGTTATATCCTTAAAGTCATCACCAGACCAAAGATCATCTAGATTGACTTCTCCGGTCCTCTAGGAGTTTTATAGTTTCGTGTTTTCCATTTAGGCCGGTGATTCATTTTGAGTTAATTTTTGTAAAGGTATAAGATTTGTGTCTAGATTTGGTGTTTTGCATGTGAGTGTCCAGTTGTTCCAACTTTTTTGTTGAAAATACTCTGCTGTATTGCCTTTGCTCCTTTGTCAGAGATCAGTTGACTGTATTGATGTGGGTGCATTTCTGGACTCTGTGTTCTGTTGCCTTGATCTATTTGTCTATTCTCTGGGCAGTATCACATTGTCTTGATTACTATAGCTTCATAGTAAGTCTTGGAGTTGAATGGTGTCAGACTTTGTTCTTCTCCTTCAATATTGTGTTGACAATTTGGAGTTTTTTGCCTCTCCATGTAAATTTTAGAAGCACTTTGTCTGTATTCACAAAATAGCTTGCTGTGCTTTTAATTGGGACTACACTGAATCTGTAGATCAAGTTGGGATTAACTGACATCTTTATAATATTGCGTCTTCCTATTCATGAACATGGAATATCTCCCATTTATTTAGTTCTTATTTGTATCAGAGTCTTGTAGTTTTCCTCATATGGGTCTTGTACATATTTTGTTAGATTTACACCTGATTAGTATTTCATTGTCTTGTCTGCTAATATAAACTCCCTGCATTTTAATCTTTTTCATTGACAGTCCTACTTTTGTCCTTTCTGTAGTGATGTCGTCCTCCTAGGCTCATGCACCTGCTCTGAAAGTAGAAATCCCTGTGGAAAGAGTAACCCAGTGGCATGAGGAGGTGTGTACAGGATCTATCAGCTTTCAGACTGGCCCAGAGAGAGGACTTAAATGGGGAACATGTTTCCTTTAAAATTAAAATGAAGTTTCTTTGATGATATTTAGGATATAATAGCAGCCTACCTCCTCCCAACCTCCCTACCTCCAGACAGGAACAAATGGTTTTTGTTTGTTTGTTTGTTTGTTTTTAAAAGATTGCCTAGGAGAGGATTATTTGAACTTAAGGTGGTGTCTAATGAGATCACCTGTCTTCCCTTTTAAACTCAGATGTACTTGCTAAGTTAGTGGGAGCGTCACTACAGAGTACAGAGCCTTGGATTCTGACCCCAGGTCCGCTCATGATCTTCAGACTGTTCTTAAGGAATGCCTTCACTTGAAGTCCTCTGTAGCTGCCAGGAGTGATGGCTCTGAGTCAGGGTGGTTTTTGTCTATCACCTTTGGTCACAGGATTTGGGTAGAGAGCAAGGGATAACTATTTAGTAACTATTTTTCCTTTTTTGTACATAGAATCAGGAGAAGTTTATTAAATGAATCCATGTTCAGTAATAGAGAGTTGGTCTTCTCTGTTAATTTCCCTTGAAGTATACAAAACCAAAGAAGAAAAATGTTTGCAGAGGGAAGGAAACTTTGACATTTTAGATCCTCAGATCTGAAATTAGTTACCAGCTTCAAGAATGAAAGCTGATTACTTAATGTGATGTGCTTGTAATGTTATGTTTCATGTATTGTTAATTTATTGGGCAACTGTTGGACACCTGCTGTTTCCAGGGTACTGCTGGTCATGGTGGATGATGGGTAAAGCAGATGGGTTTGGTCTTAGCCTCCTGAAGCTCACTAATTTGATGGGGGTGTCGTTATAATTTACGTAAGTCATTATTTTAGTTGCATTAAGTCTACAAAGGAAAGAAATGGGATGCCAGGAGAGTTTACTTTCTGCCCCTGTCTCTTCATCCCATGGCTGTGTGAGCAGCTCTCATTTTAGGTGGAAGCCTTGACTGTTGGCACTAATGTAGGCACAGAGCCTCCCTGCCCGTGCTTCCATATCTCTTCTCCCTCTCCTTGCCTGGACTTTGTCTTTACAGATTGACCTCTTCATTTAACCTGTTTACTGTCTTATCACTCTTCCCAGGAGTGCTTAAGCATATGCCCTCAAACTCTCTGCCTCTGTAAGTGTGTAGAACGTATCTGTTACAAAGGATATCTAGAACTTGAAGAACAATCCTGTGAGTGGGCCAGTTCCTTCACTTTCAGATAAGGAAGGTGAGGACAAAGGAAGCAAAAGGCCACACCTACAATCACAGAGCAAGTTAGAGCCAGAGCCAAAACTAACCCAGGTCTTTGTGTCGTAGCCCGTTCTGTGGGCTTTCTGTTACATTCCTGCAGGAGAGGCTTTAGTCCGCAGGGATCCATCCTCAGGAATTCTTTGTCTCTGTGGAAAGACTGAGGAGGGTGACACAGCTGTTCTTAAGGGAAAAAACGAGCCCCAAGGGGGACCATAAACACCTCACAAGGCTCTGGGTTGTTACTGCATCCAGATTTACCAAGGGTGCCTTTTGCTGGGAGGAAAGAAAATAGTGCACCAAGTTCCTGTCATCAGGGAAGTCCTGTTTTAGAGGAGCCGAGGAGTCTAATCTGTGTGAAGAGAGCACCTCAGAGCAGCCTTTTTGGGGCTCAGACGCACCGTCACGCACAGGAGGGCTCCAGGACCCGTGGAGGTGGGAACCAGTCTTCTGGATGAGGAGGAAAGCTTTCCCTGGGGAGACAGGGAGGCAGAACTTCCCTGAGACCAGGAGAAGAAAGATCCCCCTCCAGGCTTGGGGGGAACCCCAAACCAGTGGTGCACGCAGGCAGCGGCCTGTGCACGGGGGATTGGGAAGTTGCAGGAAATACATGTGGGCAGGAGCTACTCTTAGCAGATCTGGAGCTCTGAGCAGTCACAGAGAGAGTATGGTACCCAACTTCACTTTCTTAAGGAAGTAGCTTGATGAAAGCTGGCCTTCCGGAAGATAAGCCTGGCGTGTTTGGGGGAGCCTCCCAGAAGGCCCCCTCTGGGCCTCCCTGCAGTTGCTCAGGCGTGGAATGACGAAGCCCTGGACGCAGGCAGTGGCAGTGGGGATTCGAGCTTCTGTGGTGCTTGTTGGTGATACTGGATTACTCTCTCAGTTTAACACTAAGTATTGTTTTATATCGAGTTTTCTAGGTATGTCTAGGTGGAGCCCTCAAGATAATTGGAAAGCCTGAGAATCTGTATTTTATTTTATAAGGTGTTTTGAAATAGATAAGAACCAATTAAGAGAATGCAAATGCCAAGTGTCACTGCTTTTCCACACCTCAAGTGAAGCTAAATACCATTTAATTCACTGTTGCCAGTATTGAACTCTGCTTTCCTTTTTTATGTCAAATTTTTCTCCTTTTGAGAACCCAAACACTGTAGTTTAGCTGAAGCGGGGAGGGGTGGTTCTGCTGAGAGGAATGTAGAGCAAGAAGCTGGGAGTATCTGTATTGGCTCCCTAAGCCTGACCGTCAGCACACACGGACTTAACCGCATTGTCTTTTCTTTGTCTCCTTAGGAATATAAACAGAAGCTTGCTCGGGTAACCCAGGTCCGCAAGGAACTGAAGTCCCATATTCAGAGTTTGCCAGACCTCTCACTGCTGCCCAACGTCACCGGAGGCTTGGCCCCGCTGCCCTCTGCTGGTGACCTGTTTTCAACTGACTAGAACAGGTGTCATGCCCCACATCCCATCTCTACCAGCAGAAAGAAGAGGGCAAGTCATGGCTGGAAATAATCTTGTGGCCCCTGGTTCTGTCCCTCCATCCCAGTCCCGCAGCCTCAAGAACCACAGACTCTGATTCTCCTCTCCGTCCTCTCTCGAGCACAATTCAGAACAGTGGCGAGTGGAGTCTAGTTTAGATGTATGTGGAAGGAGTACAAACTCTCCCACTTCATGTTTTCATACCCTTGTTGGGTTTCCATTCTTAGCTCTTTCTTTACACCCAAGAAGTTATGAAAATCATGTGTACTTCTGGAAGCATTCAGAAGAATCTTGTCGCTTATGACAGCATTGTGTCATGAAAGCAACTTCTCTTTTCTGAGCTGGGCTTGTTCAAGTTCAGTACGGCCTCCACTGAAGGACTCATTCTGGAGTCATGGACTTTCCTGGCTACCATCCACCTCAAAGGTTGGAGGCACAACTGTCAAGCAGCTTTGCCATAAAGAGTTTGCCAAATCTCATCCTTCCTTTCCCTTACTTCTAGTGATGCGTAGTCAGAGGTGAGGTGCATTTGTTCTGTAAGCAGACTAGGGCTTCTAGCGATAAGATTCAGAACTGATATGGCGCACAGTCACAGTTCAGAAACAAGAGTAACAGGGATCACAAGCATGAGTTAAAAATAAGTTATTTGCTCCAGGTTCCTACAGACAACCTTCCCAGCCACCCACTGTCAGAGACTGTCAGAGGAAACGTTCCTAAAAACCTGATCTTTTGGCCCTGATTGGTTGTGAAGGCAATTATTAGAAATGGCACTGGTGGACCCCAAAAGCTTAAGACTTACTAAGGTCTGGGCTCTGCACAGGTGTTGTTGCTTTTTCAACCCATGTCTTTCGGGGAGCAGGGCTCACACTAACATTTACTTCGCTGGGCACGTGTCTGCAGTATGGTGAGTAAACTTGAGTATGTCCCTTGTGAATATGACACTGCGCCTGTGTGTGTGTGCGCGCCACTGGCCACCGCGCGCCCCTGTGCCCGGAAGAGGGAGGGGTCCTCTGATGGGCTGTCACGGGATAGCTCATCTCAGGCAGAGGAACGGGGCAAGTCAGGGATTTTTAATTTGGGGTTTTAATTCCATTATCATGCCAGCTGACATTATGACTATATATTGTAGTCAGAGAGGATTTTTACCTTGCTTTTAGTGAAGGTTAGGCCTGCTAACTGTAAATCATTCTGATTTGGCAGGCTTATTTTTGACATTGGAAAGGGCAGAAAACAATTTGCCCCAGTAGTATAATAGGAGTAGAGCGAAATCTATAAGCTGTAAGAAGGAATTCAGTGGTGGGGGCCGCAGAATCTCCATTATTTTGAGTTGCTATTTTCAGGATTACCAAAAAGCCAATTACTTGTAGTTTTACATGTTAAACATGTTGAAACATAGCCTGTGTTTTAAACGTGTGGCAGGCTTTCCTTTAAGACGCTCTCCCGCCTGCCATGAAGTGAGAACGACGGAAAGTCATAGCAGGTGTTCAGTTTAACTCTGTGTAGAACATACTAGCATTTAAGCTGTTTTTCGGATTTGAATATGGACTGTGTGTTGTTTGCTTATTGACACTGCCTGTTGTCCTGTCATTATTAAATTAATGAGTCTCTAACTATAAAGTTTTTCTTCCCAGAGGCCATAGGGCAGTAGGGGTGACCTTACTAAAATTGCAAGATCAAGTCTAGTCTTCGCTGTTTGTGCACATGCGCCCTGCTCCCCATCTGGTGTGCTGCTTTAGTCCCGAGTGTGAGCTTGCTTTGGAATGGACCCATCTCGGACATTCTCTGTGCTTTCGCTGAGGAAGCGAAATTTTACTAGCCATGAATCAAAAGGGTATAGTAGATGTTTGCTCTGATCAGCTAGATGAGAGTGTCATAAAGTGATGGATTTCACCCATTGCTATGTTTTATCTGATTGAGTTTGACCAGCAATTGGTGCATAATTATTACAGCAAGAACAAAAAATGAAACGGTAGCAATTATGTAAATGAATGTGTTGGCCTCCTAACACCTGTTACTAGTGGACTTCCTATGAGGGAGTTAGTTTGGGGCTTTGTTTTGTTTTTTAATGAAATACTTTTGTTTTTTAAATCTTAATTCTCCCCATATCCTCCCCAAGTGTGCTTATTACTTCTTTTGTTTAATTTAAATGAACCTTTCTTCTCCTTGTATGTATGAGGTGATCTGGTGGGGTGGGGTGGGTGGTTTTGTTTTGTGTTTTTTCTTTCTTTAGGGCATCCATAGGCCTCAAAGGACCTTTCCTTTAGGTCATATTCCTCAGAAAGTCTTCATTCTTCTTTGTTTTGTTTTGTTTTTTTCTTAAAGAATATTTTTAAAGCTTAAATTTGTATATTAATTTAGGACTTTATTTAGAAGTATAGGCTGTCATTGGCGGCAGCAGTATATTCTGAAATGTCTCATAGATATATATTTTTGAATAAAGATGGTGTTGTTGAACGACATCGTGTGATGTTTCTTTCCCCTGCCTTCTTACAGAACACCCGCTGCTTTCAAAGCAGCGGGTAATTAGGACCCACCAGTAGAGATCGTGCTGTATGCACAGAATCTTGTCCCTTAGGAGTTTTGTGACTGTTAGTGGCCCATAAATACTCGGCACTTACATAGTATTTTCTAGTTCTTTCCAGGGGCTTAATTAGCTTTAATTAGCCAATCCACACAGTGCCCCAGAGAGGTACCTCCATAGTTTTATCCTCATTGTACAGAAGTGGGAACCGATGGAGAGAGGTTAAATGACTTTTTCCCCAGTACCACAGTCTCTGACAGATTCAGACTTGGAAGTTCTTTGATTTCAGCACTTTTGTTCACACTGCCGTGCCTCCAGAGAGAGATTTGATTTTGGCAATCCAATGAAAGCCACTCTGAACAGTTGAAAAGAAGAAGAAATGTGAGGTAATCATTAATCCAGGTGGTATGTCTTTTAACAACATTTTTTGCAGGTTCCTTTCTCTTTTCCTTTCACTCTCAGTGATGAAAGCACATTGGCTGAGCATCGTTGGCAAGAACTTAAAATAATAGAAAAACAGTTTGAAAATACAGCCTTTCGAAGTAACTAATCGATTTGAAAGGCTGGTTTTAACCTCTCCACTGGGTGATGGCAATATTGGCCAGAAAAAGTGGGGCTCCCCATCTGGGAATGCAAGAAGGCTGCAGTAGCTGTGATCCTTCAAGACTAAAGTGCGGCTCAAGGCCAAGTCAAGAATCAGGGGAGTTGAAACCGTGCATTGCTGAAGTTCTGCCTTAAAATGTAAAGGTTAACTGTGACACGAGTCTCAGGAGACAGAATCTCCTGTGTCTGCAGGTTTCATGGCCTACTTAATGCCTCCACTCCTATCTATAAATAGTAAGTCCATAATTCCTCGGGTTTAATTAGCACTTCAGGCTACAAAATATGACTGAAAGATTCTCAGCTGAAGATGGAACTGCCTAAGAGTTCATGAATCTGTCAAAAAGCTTAACTTTTGTGATTAGAGTCGTTAACTCTCCGTGTGACCTTCCCGGGCCGCGTACTTCCCTCCCTGGGTCTCCGTTTTCTTACCTCTGAAACGTGGTATTGCACTAAATTATTTCTGGGTTCTCTGCCAGCCCTAAAAGCTTGGGGATGGTTGTGTTGCAGGAGAAAAGCGCAGGACTGAAGTCTGGAACGCTGAACGGCAAATCCTAGGCTCCCAGGAGCATTCATTAGATAGGTTAATAATACCACCGCTGTGCCATAGAGAGTGGCTTTAAAAAAAGAGGGGTAGATGTGCGAAACCCCAGAGACTGTCGTCTACAAGGATCAGAACACAAGACACAGGGCCGGGACTAGGAAGATGGGAATAAACACTGTTGACTGGACACAAACTAATCTGCATTTGGTGTAGTCGAGATCTTTAAGAAAAAGCTATTTTCCAGCCTGGTTTGCTGTCTTATTTTCTGCCAGAATCATTCATCTGGCTAAACTCATTTCTCATCACCACCTCCGTGGGGTTTTTCATTTAAAAATCATTCTTCCACTCTAAGGCACAAATTCAATTAAGAAACCATTATTCTCCTGTATAGTAGATCGGGATTCGCGTAGCTTCACGTAGGGTTGAAAGCCCAGTTGGTTCAATTTTTTAGACTCTGAAATAGTTATTTTGCATTAAAATTTCATTTCTACCACTGGTTGGATAAACATTAAAATTAGCAGTATGAATCAGAATTTATCTTTTTTTTTTTTTTTTTGCAAACCGGAGGCAGCTGTGGCAAGTGATGGCCTGCATCTGATCTCTCACTGTGACGACCTTGGCTGAGTCCCTCAGCCTTTGGAGACCTTAGCTGCTGCTTAAAGGGAACGAATGGGGGTGGGAGGAGTGGACTTGAGTAACCTCTGAAGTCCTTTCCAGATCCCAAGTTGGTTACACCCAGGTTTTCAGAGCATTACCTTCCTCCCGAGAGTCTTACTAAAGTGCGCACAATACACTCCATAAATTTTTGGAATGCCAGTTATCTGGGTGAATTCTTAGTTACAGAATTGTAAAGTGGTTACGAACATACATATTCGTAACTTCAAATGAGGAGTTTTTTCAAAGGGCCTAGTGCCACGTCTGGGATAAATTAGGGGTTCGATAGTAGCTGTACTATGTTCAATAATAATGTAGGTATTTAAATGCTCATACAACAAGATGTTAAAATAGATGGTTTTTGGAAGGCAGCGAGAAATCCCACATGCCTGTACCATATGCTGTGTTTACAATGGAGATGGTAAAACACCTGTAGCCCACTGAACTTTCTCACTCACGTAGAGGGTATAAAAGAGTCAGGAGTTAGAGTTGAAGGTGGGGGACTTGGGGTGTGGATTTCTTGGAAGAGAGCCATTGGTGTTTTGAGTCCCCCAAGGGGGAGGAGTGGCTGCCAGCTGCCCCTTACTTACCTTCAGGCTAGGGAAGAGGGCTTTGGTGGACCTTAATATGTGTCTCCTTTAGAGTGACAATCCAGTGCACAGGACAGACCCCTGCCTGACAGGAGGATGCCAGTAGGAAGGTGCTTTGATGATGGAGCAAGGGAAAGGTGGCTGGGTTGTGTGCAGCCTCTTCTAGAATTTGTCAGGCAAGGGATGCATGTCTGTCTCCCAAGGACCAGGTGTGGGTTATGTATGCAAGAGAACTGGCATGGGGTCATCTCAGATCCTAACCAAGAGCGACAGAACTTGCTCAGGTGTAATGCTGAGGAGGAGAAAGCTGAGAGCTGGTGTGTGCCTATAGAGAGAGAGAAATGTTAAGGAATGGGTACATGCAATTGTGGAGGCTTGGTAAGTCCCAAATCTGTAGGGTAGGCCAGCAGCTGGAGTCCCAAGAAAGATCGGCATATGAGTCCAAAGGCAGTCTGCTGGCAGCATTTCTTGCTCAAGGGGAATGTCAATCTGTTTTATTTATTAAGTCGTTCAACTGATTGGATGAGGCCCACCCATGTAGAGGATCCTCTGATTCTTCCATTTAAATGTTAATCTCATCCTAAAAGCACCTTCATGGAAATATCCAGAATAATGCTTAACCAAAGAGCTGGGGGTTTTGTGGCCTAGCCCAGTTGATACCTAAAATTAACCATCACCCTTGCCGACACTTTATTTTCCATTTTAAAAATTATACCTATATATCTGTTCTGGGGCTCCACACGAAAGTAGCAGAAACCAGGTTGCTTAAAACAACAAATTTATTGTCTGACAGTTGTGAGATGTTTGCAGGCCCGTGCTCCTTCCAAATCCTCTGGGAGAGGCTCCTTCCTTGCCTCTTCCAGGTTCTGGTAGCTCCAGGCATTCCTTGGCTTGTGGCAACATAACTCTTATCTCTGCCTCTGTCTTCACATGGTCATATTCCCCCTACATCTTTGTCGAAATTTACCTCTTTTTAGGGCCCACCCTGATGACCTCAACTTGATTAAACCTGCAAGCCTTTATTTTTAAATGAGGTCACAGTCACAGATACTGGGACTTAGGCTTTTAACCTATCTTTTTAAGGCAGGGACACAATTCAACCCATAATAGTAGCCACCCTGGTGGGTATGAAGTGATTTGCATTTTCCACTGGCTAATGGCAGCGAGCGTCTTTTCCTGTGCTTGTTGTCTTCTTTGGAGAAGTGTCTATTCAAGTCCTTTGCCCATTTTTTTTTTAAGATTTTACTTATTTATTTGACAGCACAAGCAGGCAGAGTGGCAGGCAGAGGGAGAGGGAGAAGCAGTCTCCCAGCTGAGCCTAACCCTAAACCTAAACCTAACCGTGATGCGGGACTTGATCCCAGGACCCTGGGATCATGACCTGAGCCAAAGGCAGACGCCTAACCAGCCGAGCCACCCAGATGCCCCCCAGCTCAACCTTTCATAAATTCCTGACAGAGCCTGGCTTCCTGGTAGAGTTGTAAAACTCAAGAATATTCGGGAATTAATTCCAAACACAATGTTGTTAAAGGTCTCTAGCAACCTTTAATGAAGTCACCGTCTATTCGTTAAATGATATTTTGGAGTTTAACCCCAAATGAAAACAACTAGGGTAGAGATTTTCAGTTCCACCTACGAAGGAGTAAGTGCTATGGGAATTGCCCTCATGGTAACTACTGGAAAACCATTGAAATATGTAAAACAAATATTTTCAGACATTGGCTATCAGGAAGCACAGAACTGTGAGTTCCTGAGACAAGGGAAACAGATAAGGAGAGGTGATTGCCCCATCTTATGGAGGGTGTTCCCAATCTGCTGGGAGCCAGAGGCCCCCTGTATCACTGAGATGAGGAGGCAAACATCTGAGTTCAGGACGGTTGTGGTGGCTAGAATCTGGAGGGGAGGACTAACAGGAGTTAGCTAAACAGACACTGCGCTCCGAAAATCCACAGAGGGTTTCCTGGACCCCTTGGGGAGTTCTGAGCAGGATGTGTGGGATGAAAGTCGGTGTGACCAAGGGAAGAACAAACAGAAAGCAATGGCCCAGCTAGTTCCTGCCACTCACAGGGGTCTGGAAATAGTTGAAGTTTCTGCTAGCCAGAGCAGAGAGGCCTCATCATAACACAGAACATTGCCCAGAATCTGCAGAAAGGTCATGCCTTTGTAGTTGGACTAAATTAGTATTAGAGTAAAAGCTGCTTTCAGCCAGCCATAAATAAAGCTTGGTAGTGAGCTTCAAGCTGGTCTGTAACTGAAAGGCTTGGCAAAACTAAGTCCAGCTCTGTTTAAAGAGGTACAACAAAATCTAGCACGCCACAGTGTAAAATTCACTCTTTGGCATCCAAAAAAAACCAACCAAACAAACAAACAGACCAGCACACATGCAAAGAAGTGGAAGAAATATGACTGGAGTCCAAAGAAAAATAAACCAATAGATCCAGAATGGCACAGACAATGGAATTGATTGACAAAGAGTGAAACAGCTGTTGTTAACATGATAAATGCTCAAGGATATAAAGAATATGAACATAATGAGGAAAGACAGAGGACATATGTTTTTCTTTTTTCTTTTTTTTACTTTAAAGATTTTATTTACTTATTTGAGAGAGAGAGAGAGCATAAGAGGGGAGAGGTCAGAGGGAGAAGCAGACTCCCTGCCGAGCTGGGAGCCCGATGTGGGACTCGATCCTAGGACTCCAGGATCATGACCTGAGCTGAAGGCAGTCACTTAACCAACTTAGCCACCCAGACACCCAACACATGTTTTTAAAATCCAAATCAGATTTCCAGAGATGAAAAATACAATATCTGAAATTCAACGGACCAGAGTGGCAATAACCTCAGATGGGACACCGCAGAAGAAAAATGTGGACTTGAAGAGTGAAATTAAACAAATTAAGAAATTTAAAAAGTGGGGTGCCTGGGTGGCTCAGTGGGTTAAGTCACTGCCTTCGGCTCAGTTCATGATCTCAGGGTCCTGGGATAGAATACCGCATCGGGCTCTCTGCTCCGTGGGGAGCCTGCTTCCCCCTCTCTCTCTGCCTGCCTCTCTGCCTACTCGTGATCGCTCTGTGTCAAATAAATAAATAAGATTAAAAAAATAAATTTAAAAAGTGAATTAAAAGCACAGAAATGGAAATTATTCAGAATGAAGCACAGAGAGAAACTACCAGAAAAAGAAAGAAACAGAGCCGCCTGCGGGGACAACACTGACTGCCCAAGATATGTACCAGAAGGAAAGGAAAGAGGGAAAGAGGAAAGGACTAATGGCCATTCCCCAACTATGATGAAAATTATAAAGCCATTGTTCTAAGAAGCTCAGCACCTCTAGATAAACAACCCTGAACAAGGGGCACGGGCTAACACACATCATAGTCAAGGTGCCGGGCCAGTGATTAAAAAAAAGAAAGAAAGAAAAGAAACACACAGAGTAACAAAGATCAGAGTGACAGTGACTTCTCCTCAGACAGCCCTTGAGCCAGAAGAGAACGCCCATGCCATCCCACAGGTGTTGGGGGGTGGGGGGTACTCCTGATGACCTAGCAAAAACGTCTTTCAAAATAACAAACAATAAATAAATAAACAAAAATAGAAGCTAGATAAAAAACGTTTTCAGTGCAGCAAAAGGTGAAAGAATTAATCACCGCTAGACCTGGGCAACGTCAGACAGAAGACAGATGATAACCAATGGAAATCCGGGTCTCCAGAAAGGAGGGAAGAACACTGAAAACTGCCTGGGGAAGTAGATCATGTTTTCTTTTTGTTTAAATATCTCCAAAAGAGAATCTTTGAAATAGAGATAAGAATGTATTTGGGGTTCATAACGTACAACAAAGCAACAACGTCTGACAATAGTGACCATCAGTTCCCCCCCAGCCTGCGGTTCTCACCCCAGAGCCAACACGGGGACAGTCCATAGGACAGGCAGAGGACCCTGTTGTGCGGCAGGCCGGGGACCCTCCTCCCTCCCACCGGGAGCAGAGAGCAGCCAGGTGCCTGTCCTACTATGCACATGCTTCAGCAGAACAAACAAGTAAGCATCAAGTCCACTGGAGGGGAAAGAGCCTTCCAGACAAGGTGCGCTGCCCAGCACTGGCTATGAGGTTCTTCATGCCATGTTGGGTATGGTGTAATGTGCACGCGATGGAGCGTGATGACTTCCGGGTTGCTGGGTTATGAATTCATGAGGTCTCCATCTAGTTCCTGAAATGTACTTGTTCAGAATATCAGCTGCCTGCGTTAGGTACTCCTCCCGTCCCTGGCCCCGGGCTTGCTGGGAGATCTATGTGGACTCAAAGCCAGGTTAGAATGCATTTCACTTCCCTCGACAGGTTCTTTGTACTATTGTTACCCTGGTGGGTTCTTTTTTCTTTTTTATAAATTTTTTATTTTTTTTTAAATTTTATTTATTTATTTGACAGACAGAAATCACAAGTAGGCAGAGAGGCAAGCAGAGAGAGAGGGAGGCAGGCTCCTTGCTGATCAGAGAGCCCGATGCGGGGCTTGATCCCAGGACCCTGAGATCACGGCCCGAGCCGAAGGCAGTGGCTTGATCCACTGAGCCACCCAGGCGCCCCGACCCTGGCGGATTCTACTTCGGTTAAACCTGATGAGTCCATCCAGCATGCTCTTGGCTTCTTCGGAAACTGTTTAAAACCCCAGCTCCATCACTGCAGAGCGGAGTGACCTGAGACAAGTCACTTCACATCTCGGGATGAGTCCGACTGATCAGGAAGACAGTACTTCCGGTTCTCCCTGGAGGCCTTCACCCCCATGCTCAACATGACAGCCTCAAGGAAGGAAGGCAGCACGGGGTGGCCGTGAGCACCAGCTCCAGGCTCCAGCGGCTGAGTTCGAGGCCGAGGCTCCAGTCTCCCCACCTCACCGGCACCCTGACCGAGGGACTTCACTTCCCTACATCTTGATCTCTTGATTTCATCATCTGTATCCTATGGACAATAACAGACTCCATCTCAGATGTTTAGGGCGGTTTAATGAATCAATATTGCTAAAGTCAGCTGAGCGACATGAGTATGTGTTAAATAAACAAAAGCTGTGTGCTGACATGAAGCGGTCTGGACAAACTCTGGGTGGGCGAGCCTGGGATATGGCACAGCTGGACTTGGCCTTTCTTTTCTCCAGAGGTCCTGGGGCAAGAACTGCGCCCTCTTAAAGCCACAGCTGTTGTGAAAAGATGCTGAGGGTTGGCGGGTAGGATTGGGGGGGCGGCGGCCCTGGTAACTGCAGGAGGGCGGGCAGACCCCCAGCTCCCAGGGAGGAGTGGGTGACCTGGGACAACTTAGCTTGCAGATGGGGGAGGGCAAGCGTGGTGGTCCTCAAGGGCTGTGGATGAATACAGGCATAAAAATGGCTCTTACATTGGGGATAAAACCGGCGACAAGAGATGGATGTTTCAGTGGAGAGAATTTCTGACCCATCATCAGGAAGACTGGTGGCCCTGCCAAGGCTGGCTGACCCTTCTTGTCTGGGGTCCTGTCAGGCGCTTCTCAGCGAAGGTTAGAGAGTGGTTAGAGATGATCCATACACGGCCCCTCCCCGAGCTAATAGTCCCCGACTCTAGTATTTCTGTTGGCTTTGAGATTTGACGACTGATAAGTGGTGCTATTCTAAAGGTCCAACATTTGAAGCTTGCCAAGAACTCTCCCAAGAGAGTCTGCCCAGATTCGCTGGGCTGCCTTCTGATGAAGTGCTCAGGGGCCTGACATAGCTGTAGGAAGCCCCGCTCCGCCTCCGTGGATTATGAAACATGGGGGTGGTGGTTTCAGCCCCTGGCAAGGTCATGGTGAGGCACTTTGTCTGAGAGCTGTCGTTGCTCAAGAACCCAAAGATGGACCTTCAAACCCTCTTTTGATATTGCCGGTGGCTGCCCTTGAAACTTCAAAAGGGACATCCAGACCTGGCCCCGCATTTGCCCATAATCCCGTGGCATCTGGACTTCATTTCAGTGGCCTGGAAGTCTGTGAAGTCATTCCAAAGAGCAGCTTTCGTATGTGCCTTGGCCAAAACAAGCATGGAGAAGCCTGGTTAGCAAGTGCTTCAAAGTTTATTAAATCATAGCACGACCTGTTAAACATGGATTCAAATAAGCCATGGTTCTCGTTCCCACTAGGGCTCTTCAACCAGCTGTGCAACAGACTGGTAGTGACCTCTCTGTCCCTGGAGGCATCCAACAGTGTCTATGTGACCACTTACTTGGGCCATGCTCACAGAAGGGGTTCTCCAACCCAGCAGCAGAAAGGCAGTACACTTGAATGCCTTCAAGGCCGGGGAGGGCCGTGGAAGGGAAGAAATGTGGCCAGCCATGGCCAGGTGCGTGTGTGTTAACCGCTAGGCCGCTGAGCCGAGTGTCACCAGGCTGGAGGGCAGCACCACGATGGCCAGATTGTCTGATTTTTCTAAGAGAAGGTGGAAACCTGGATTTGTTTGTAAAAATATCTCCATTTTTAAAGGTTGGCAACTAATTTGAATACCAGTTGAGGGTTTTTTGTTTTTGTTTTTGTTTTTTTGTTTTTTGGGTTTTTTTTTCAATGGCAGCATGTTTCATTTTTGCCATACGGGTTTGCAACATCGCTTGTTTCAGAATGCCAGTGTGTTTGCTGCTTTTGCAAGTAGAGAGTTCTTCTCTGCTAACGAGAGGTGACAGGAGTCTGCAGAGCCGACCATGGACCGAGAAAGAATCCTTGTTCTAAGAGGCATCTGTAGGCATGAGATCCAAGCCTGTAGGCGCCGCCACCTTGATCCTGCTCTGGAGATGGGAGCGCGGGCCTGAGAGTGAGGAGGCCCAGGTTCTGGTCCCAGCCCTGCTGCTGTCCTGTGTGACCTTGGGAAAGTCTTGGGCCTTCTCTGGCCTCAGTTTCCCCTTCTGGAATAGACCCAGAACATCTCAGGTCCCTGATAGTTCAAATGGTCTCAGGTTCCTGGGAGGAACCAGAAGGAGAATAGTCAAAAGTAGGGCTTGCAGTTCATCTGGGGTTAAACGGTTATCCTTGGGCCTGGGTGTGCATCTCGGAGGAGAGGAGTTCCAAAGCTAAGAAAAGAGTTTACCGGAAAGAGGCTTTGCCAGCGCCTTCCTGAGTCTTTGTGCCAAGGGCTTAGGGCTGATGGAGATGATGGGTTGGCACTCATGAGGCACCAGTGGTGAATTTAGGTGGTGATAGAACGCATGTGGGGTTTCCATGACAGATGGAGAACGGCAGGTGGAGGGTGACACCAGAGGCCTGGCTTCTGTTCTCTGCTCTCACCCACTCTGACCTGAGAAGACGTCCCTGTCTCGAAACCTCAGTTTCCTCTTTCAAAATGAGGTGGTTGGCTGGCCGGTTTCTGAGCCTACTCTGAGCCCTGGAGGTCTATGATTCTAGTGAATTATGTCACAAAGTCCTAGTTTTATCATCTACACAAAGACTTTAATTTTTTCTTTTAATTCAACAGTTTTTTCTTAAGCACCCACTGGTGACAGGCACAAGGGAGGGAGACAGCAAAGCCTGCCCTCGTGCTGCCTCCCATGTTGGGGGCCAGACAACGACCAGTCGGGGAAGGGAACAGTGTGCCCAGCAGAGCTCCTCGAGAAGGGCATGAGTTTTCAGCAGGAGACCAGAACCCAGTCAGGGTGGGATGGGGACAGCTTCTTCGGGGAAGTGACTTGAGCTGAGACCCAAAGGGTGCTAAGGGGCGAACAAGGTGAAGGAGACAGGAAAAGGACTGCTGGAAGGGGAACAGCATGAGCAAAGCCTGTGACCAGAGGCCCTGAAAGGAGCCAGCACTGCTTCGAGCTAAGGCTCTCGAGGCTCGGAGAGCGCCAGACCCCACAGAGTCTTGTCATCCTTCAAGAAGACTTGGATCCTGGTGCGGAGCATGTGGGAAGCCTCTGGAGGATTTCCGGCAAGGAAACACAGGGTCCGATCTGTGTTCTGAAAAGACTTCTCTGAGTACTTTGGGAAGAGACAGGGGAGGGTAGAAGGGATGAGTGGGGACGGGGAGTAGAAGAGATTCAAGGGACCAGCGAGGAGGTAGCGACAACAGCCTGGGGAGACATGATGGGGGCCTGCCTGGAACCATGAAAGCCGAGAGAGAGGGAGAGGTCAGGCTTGAGAGTGCTTTAGGATTTTGAGTCCTCGGGGCTTGGTGTAAGATGGAAGGAGGATTTGGGGCCGACTCCCGGGGGTCCGAGCAGGTGCACCTGAAGGAGAGCGGGCCTCGGACCTACGCGCACGTCCCAGCAGCAGCCCCTGACGTAGGCAGCCGGGGAGACGGCTCCCACTGCACCCCCCACCCCCACCGCTTCTGGGTTTTCACAACTTTGTCCTTTTCCCTCTTGACTGTGGATTACACTTAGTGACTTTCAGCTAAAAGACTATGTCAGAGGTAACAGGCAAAGGGCTGGGTTATAAAAGTACGATGACCTCTGCTTGACACATTCTCTCGGTCTCTCCATGGCCGGCGCTGGGGAGAGGCCCATGCAACGTGGGTCTTCGGAAGCCTGCCAGCAGCTGCCCAAGTGAGTTTGGAATCTGACCACCCCCGCAGTCAAGGCTTGAGATGACCGCCACCGAGGCTGAGTCCTCGATGGCAGCCTCACGGGGAACCTTGAGTCAGATCCACACCGTGCAGCTTCTTGTGGATTCCTGACCCACAGAAGCTGAGAGTTAATAATCAGGTGTTATTTCCAGCTGCTGAATCACGGGGTCATTTGTTAGGCGGCCGTAGGTAATCGATACAGCTCTCCCTGACCCAGGCTGCGCCCTTGGCTTCCCTAGGGCTGGGAAGGGAAGGGTTGACGGCAGAGCCCGGGCCTCCAGGCCAGCAGCAAGGTTAATGCCTCCAGCTTGAGGGACAGGTCATTACAGACTTATCTAGTGGCTCTGCCAACATTTGGGTCTGCGGGCAGCTGGACCTCAGGCCTCCTGCGGTGCCTGTCAGAGCAGGGGCCCTGGCGGGGACAGATTTATTAAAAGCCTTGCTTTCCTGTCTCTGCCTGTGACCTGCCAGCTATAGGTAGAGCCAGTGGGGCCCTATGAGTCCAGACAGAGGTGCTGAGGGGATCCCCCAGGCCCCGGAGACTGCCAATAACCACACAGTGCATGGAGCAGCCCCTGGGTGATGAGCCCTTATATTCATTGCCTCGTTTCACCCTTTGCCACTGCAGTAACCCTGCTGAAGTGGGAATGCCTATGAGCTCCACCCCTTTGCAAGGGGGAGAACCCAGGTCCCAGGTCACAGAGCTGGAAAGCACAAGTCTGTCTGACTCCAAGTGTATGCTTATCCACTGTCTCTTCGGACGGAGGTGGGGCGGGGCTCTGTAGTGAGGAGGGATTTGGTGCCTCAGCGGCTGGGGGAGCTGCTTCAGGGAATAAGGTGGGAGAGCCAAGAAGGCAGGGCCCCATTGGACTCCCCCCAGAGCAGCTCTCCTCTCCCAGGTTGTGCCATTAAAGGACCATGTAAAATTCTGTTTCACAAACCAGGTAGCGGGTGTTTCAGAATGTGTGATCTGAACAGAGAACTTGAAGTAGGAAGGTAAGTCTGGTAGGGCAGGGGCAGGGGGAAGAGGACGAGATGTAACTGTTGTGGGTTTTCTCTGAAAGCAGAGCCTAGGAAGGGGGGAGTGGACAGCGATAAGATTAGAAACTGCCGTGCACATATTTCCCGGAGCTGTAAATCCTGGCTCATTTTACCGGGTTTACCAAAGGGATTAAGCTGACATAGGGAGGAACCAAAAGAAAGAAGACAGGCTGCTTTCCGGGACTGTTTAGACAGCTGAGGTTCAGCCTGGCAAGGGACAAATCTCTCACCCTGAGCCCAGGTTCTTTCCCCAGCCCCACTGGACACAGCCCATCCTGTTCCTGCTTGAACCCTTCCAGTAACAGGGAGCTCACGCCCATATGGAGTAGCCTGTTCCCACAGGGTCAGCTCTAAAAGCTCAGAAGAGCTTCCTGCCCCCAACAGCTTCATTCAGTAATTCAGTGGGTTGTTATATAAAAACATACTTTTAATATATTTATTTTGACTCCAGTAAAAATGCTCAATTTTCTTATCAATTTAAATGACATAGTTGCATATTTTGAGGTTTCTTTTATACATACTTATGTTACTTTGGAAAGACGATGGTTTTGTTTTTTCTCCAAATCTTACTTCTTTCATTTCTTTTTCTTGCCTTACTCCATTGGCTAAGACCACCAGTAAATGTTGAGTAAATGGGTGCCATGGGCATCCTTGACTTGTCTCTGATCTCTAAAGGAACACTTGCAATATTTTACCGTGTTAGCTGCAGACATATCTTTACCAAATTATGGAAATTCCCTTCTGTTCATAATTTCCTAGATTATTTTTATTAGTTTTAAATCATGAATAAGTATCAAAAGGTTTTCTGCATGCAGGTTTTGTCCTTTAATCAGCTGATGTGCTGAATTAACCTGAATTCCATTTCATCTAATGGGTTTTCTTGTTCTTTTTTTCTTTTCTTTTCTAAGAGAGAGAGCGAGCACAAATGGGGAGGGGAGGGACAGAGGTAGAGGAAGAGAGAATCTCACCATCCTGAGATCATGACCTGAGCTGAAATCAAGAGTCAACCACCTAAACGACTGAGCCACCCAAGTGCCCCAACTTTAATGGATTTTCTAATGTTAAACCAACCTTGTATTCCTGGGATTAGTCCATTTCAATTGTGATATCCTTTTGTGTATTGATGGATTTTTGTGGCTAACACTTTATCCATGATTTTTCATTTTTTTTAAAGATTTGATTTATTTATTTGACAGAGAGAGAGAGATCACAAGTAGGCAGAGAGGCAGGCAGGGGAGAGGGAGAAGCAGGCTCCCTGCTGAGCAGAGTCTGATGCAATGCTCGACCCCAGGACCCTGGGATCATGACCTGAGCTGAAGGCAGAGGCTTAACCCACTGAGCCACGCAGGTGCCCCGATTTTTCATTTCTACTTACAAGTAAAATTGGCCTGTAATTTTCCTTTCTTGCCATATCTTTGTCCTGTTTTGGTATGTAAGTTATGTTAGCCTCATAAAGTGAACTGGAGATTGCTCACTCCCTTTATCTACTCTCTGGAAGAGATTGTCAAAGACAGAAATAGTTTCTTTGAATGTCGGGTAGAACTTGTCAGTGAAGCCATCTAGAGCTGAAGTTTTCTGTATGGAAAAGGGTTTGAACAACTGATTCAATATCCTTAATTGTTAAAGGATTATGTAGGTTTTCTATTTTGTCTCAAGTCAAAATTGGTATATTTTGCCTTTCCAGGATGTTGTCCATTTCATTTACATTTTCAAACATATTGACTCAAAGTTGCTCAAAACATCCTCTTTTTTCCTTTAATGGTGGCAGTATGTGTAGTGATGTCTCACTTTTTATTCCTAATATGGGGGTTTTGGGGGACCATTTATGTCTTTCTCTAGACCAGTTTCATTCAGGGGTTCATCAATTTGTCTTTTCAAAGAACCAACTTTGGCTTTGTTGGATTAGCTGTTTTAATCTTTGCTTTCTTATTTTATTCATTTCTGTTCTTGCCTTTAACACTTACTTTTTCCTACTTTTATTAGATTTCTTTCAATATTCTTTTTCCAGTATCTTGGCGTGAGTGTTTCTCAGTCTTCAGCTTCCTTTCTGACATATGCACTTAAGACTATAAACATTTCCCTCCACATACTGATTTACCCACACCTACAAATTTTGATATGAATTTTCTTCATTGTCACTTGATTTAAAATATTTTCTAGCTTCCTTGATTAGTTCTTTTTTTAACCCATGGGTTATTTAGAAGTATATTTTTATTTAAATTTCTTAGTCTATGGAAAATTTCTAATTATCTCATTATTGATTTATAGCTTCATATTAAGAATCAGCAGTTTAGATAATACGCTCTGTGTGGTTTTGGTTCTTTGAGATTTGGTGAGACTGGCTGTACAGCTCAGGTCTTAGTCAAATTTTGTAAATTGTCTTATGTGTTTGAAAATAAGATGTTGGATGCAGTTATCTGTATGTGTCATTTATTTAAGTCCTTCGAGTAAAGATTATTCATGCTCATTCCTATCTGATTCTTCTCTTTTGGGGGTGGATGTAGGCATACTACATTTTTCCATACCCTTGGAGACAAGAGAGGCCATGTGACCAGTTCTAGCTAAAGAGAAGTGAATGGAAGTGATATGTTCAACCTATGGGCCAAGGCACTTAAGAACCACTGTGCATGGGACGCCTGGGTGGCTCAGTTGGTTAAGCAGCTGCCTTCGGCTCAGGTCATGATCCCAGCGTCCTGGGATCGAGTCCCACATCGGGCTCCTTGCTCGGCAGGGAGCTTGCTTCTCCCTCTGCCTCTGCCTGCCACTCTGCCTGTGCTCACGCTCTCTCTCTCCCTCTCTCTCTCTGACAAAATAAATAAATTAAAAAAAAAAAAAAAGGACCACTGTGCTGTCTCCACATTTTTTTCTTCTTTAGAAGCACACCGAGATGACAGAGGCATGTGGTGAGAGATGCTCAGATCCCTAGGTCACTTCATGGAGGAAAACTGCCCTAAGAATTACCTGACCACCACACTTTGTGTAAGAATTAAACCTTTGTTATATTAAGCCACCAAGACTTTGGAATTTTTTTTTTTTGTCACCATTGCATAAACTATCCCTACACTGACTTTTTGCCTCCATGTCTGGCCAAATTCTGAGAGAGATATTGAACCTTCCATTCTGATTTGGATGTGAATATTTCTAGTAGGTCTGTCCATTTCTCTTTCATCCATTTTGAACTATGTCATTAGGTGTTTATAAAATTAAAATAGTTTACTAGAACATTTTTTTGTCATATGGTGCCCTTCGTATCTCATAAGACTTCCAATGACAAAGCTTCTTTTATTTTATATGACTATAGTCACGGCACAATTGCAAGCTATATTTTATCCCGTCCTTTTACTTTCCACCATTTTATATCCTTATGTTTCCTAGTGGGAGAGGTAACAGGAAGAAAAGGAAATTTAGAATGAATTCCACATACTTCCATGTGTGCCAGTCACATGGCTGAGTGCTGGGTTCGTAGAAGGGAACCAGACACAGTCTCTTCTCTCCGAAAGGTTACAGTATAATAGCAGGATGACATGGGTACTTAAATAATCACGTGAAATGTAATAAGTGCCAGACACCAGATACGTGCCTTTGTAAATCATTGCTGAGTGAGTGATGTGAATTGCCACAAGAGTCCTGAGGAGAAAGAAATTATGTCTGATGGGAATGGATCCAGGCAGGCAATCTTTGGAATGGCACTTGAATTGGACCTTGGAAACCAGTTATTTTGGGATGTTCAGAGAAACAGAAGAAGGTAAGAAAAATTCAGGCATGGGAGCAGCATGAATAAAGTCATGGAATATCTTTTTATGTTTGAACAACTTTATTGAGATATAATTTATATACCAGAAAGTTCATCCACTTAAAGTGTGGTTTGAGAGTATATCTAAGAGTTGGTCAACCATCCCCATCACCTAATTTTAGAACATTTTCATCATCTCCAAAGAGAAAGTACTCATTACTCCCTATGCTCTTGACCCCACTCCCTCCCTGACCTACCCCGTGACCCTAGACAACCACTGATCTACTTTCTATCTGTCTATTCTGGACATTTCATATAATGGGATTATCCAATATATAATCTCTTATGACTGGTTTCTTTCATGTAGGCCTAAAGTTTTCCAGGTTCATCCATGTCATAGTGTGTATCAGCACCATTTTCCCTTTGGTTGCTGAATAATATTCCATTATATGAATGCCCCACATTTTATTATCCATTCATCAGTTGATGGACATTTAAGTTATTTCCTACTTTTTAACTACTGTGATTAGTGTCGCCATGAGTATCTGTGTTCAACTTTTGCATGCAGGTATGTTTTTATTTTCTGACCCAACTAGGAGTGGAATGGATGAGTCAAAGGGCAGCTATGTTTAACCTTTGGAGGAGCTGTCAAACTTTTCCAAGGTAGCTGTACCACCTCATTTCCAGCAGCCGCCTACGAGAGCTCCAATTTCTCTGCATCCTCTCTCACACCCGACTTGTTGATCCCAGCCCTCTGGTGGGTGTGAGATGGGCCTCTCCATGATTTTAATTTGCGATTCCCAGTGGCTGATGGTTTCAAGCCTCTCTCCATATGCTTATTGGCCATTTGTAGATCTTCTTCTGAGAAATGCCTATTTAAATCCTTTGCCTATTCTTTTTTTTAATAAACATATAAAGTATTTTCATGTCTGTGAATCGCCAGGTTTACACACTTCACAGCACTAACCATAGCACATACCCTCCCCAATGTCCATTACCCCACCCTTTCTCGACCCCCCTCCCCCCAGCACCCCTCAGTTTGTTTTGTGAGATTAAGAGTCACTTATGGTTTGTCTCCCTCCCGATCCCATCTTGCTTCTTTTCTTCTTTTCCTACCCCTCCAAACCCCCCATGTTGCATCTCCACTTCCTCATATCAGAGAGATCATATGATAATT
Source organism: Mellivora capensis (assembly GCA_004024625.1). Taxonomy (NCBI): domain Eukaryota; kingdom Metazoa; phylum Chordata; class Mammalia; order Carnivora; family Mustelidae; genus Mellivora; species Mellivora capensis. The sequence goes on from PISX010017122.1 coordinate 43,215, forward strand.
GTCTTTCTCCGATTGACTTATTTCACTAAGCATGATACCTCTAGTTCCATCCACGTTGTTGCAAATGGCAAGATTTCATTTCTTTTGATGGCTGCATAGTATTCCATTGTGTATATCTACCACATCTTCTTTATCCATTCATCTGTTGATGGACATCTAGGTTCTTTCCATAGTTTGGCTATTGTAGACATTGCTGCTATAAACATTCAGGTGCACGTGCACCTTCGGATCACTGCGTTTGTATCTTTAGGGTAAATGCCCAGTAGTGCAATTGCTGGGTCATAGGGTAGTTCTATTTTCAACTTTTTGAGGAACCTCCATGCTGTTTTCCAGAGCAGTTGCACCAGCTTGCATTCCCACCAACAGTGTAGGAGGGTTCCCCTTTCTCTGCATCCTCGCCAGCATCTGTCATTTCCTGACATTAATTTTAGCCATTCTGACTGGTGTGAAGTGATATCTCATTGTAGTTTTGATTTGTATTTCCCTGATGCCGAGTGATGTGGAGCACTTTTTCATGTGTCTGTTGGCCATCTGGATGTCTTCTTTGCAGAAATGTCTGTTCATGTCCTCTGCCCATTTCTTGATTGAGTTATTTGTTCTTTGGGTGTTGAGTTTGATAAATTCTTTATAGATTTTGGATACTAGCCCTATATCTGATATGTCATTTGCAAATATCTTCTCCCACTCTGTCAGTTGTCTTTTGGTTTTGTTAACTGTTTCCTTTGCTGTTCCTTTGCCTATTCTTACATTGGGTTCTTTGACTTTTTATTGTTGAGTTATAAGAGTTCTTTATATATTCTGGCTACAAGACTCTCATGAATTATATGATTTCAAATATTTCCCCCAACTTACATGTTGTCTTTTCACCTTCTTGCTGGTGTCCTTTGAAACCCCAAAGTCTTACATGTTTTTGAAGTCCAATTTATCGGTTTTCTCTTTTAGCACTTGTGTTTGGGTATTGTACCAATTGTTCTATTTTGTTCAACTAGGTGCTGGTTCCCTGGGTGGTTCATTTTGTGGAAACCCATCGGGCCGTTAGGATTTGTGTACTTTTCTGCACCCATATGCAAGACTTCCATAAA
>PISX010017123.1:9974-33489 GCA_004024625.1 Mellivora capensis
GTGCAGCCACTCTGGAGAACAGTGTGGAGGTTCCTCAAGAAGTTAAAAATAGAGCTTCCCTATGACCCTGCAATTGCGCTACTGGGTATTTACCCCAAAGATACAGATGTGGTGAAAAGAAGGGCCATCTGTACCCCAATGTTTATAGCAACAATGGCCACGGTCGCCAAACTGTGGAAAGAACCAAGATGCCCTTCAAAACAAATGAACCTAACTGAATCTAAACATGGTGATGTCGCCCCCCCCCCACAAATTATAATAACTACTCCAAGAGACCTTAAGAGCCCAGAATTTTGACTATACATAGTTGGTGGAACATAGGCTAACTTTTAGTAGAGATGCTGCTATTTTTTTAGATAGTTTTAAGTAGTTTCTTCCGACATTCCCCCCCACACACAAAAGAACTGCACAGAACCCAAAGGCTCCCTCATTCTCTGCCTGTGTTAGAGGCCATCACGCTGCTCTGCTCTGATAAGCAGCTCATCTCCCTCTTCCTTTCAGAAAAGGAAATGCGTGCACATTCTGAACTGTTACCCAGACGTACAGGCCGAGAGCTGAGCTTATTAGCACCGGGCTGTGACAAGCACTGCAAGGGAAGCAAGAAAAAATGTTTGCCTTTGTATTGTCTTCCTCTCTTCTAGAGATGGCAAGCAGGCCTGACAGTGACGAGGCCTGAAATCCTGTTAAGAAACATGACAAACTTGAAAAATCTCTAATAAGAGCTCACATTTACTGAGTGGTAACAAACACCACAGAGTTGCTACCATCACAGCCAGCGGAGGGAAATGACCACATCTGAATGCCAGAATTCATGAAACTGATCGGTTTTTAATCTCGCCACCCAACTAGGTGAGCATCAGAAATGGGAAAGTTATGGGGTTATTGTTAAAGAAACAGTACCCAGACCAGAACCCAGAAATCAGTTAACTAATTCTAACAAGAGACTGAATAGTCTCAAAGCAGGAGCTAAAATAGAAGAGAATCTACAGTCAATGAACACACGAAGAAGAATCCCAGATTTAGAACTGGAATATTTCCAGGAAAGCCGCTGATGGTCTGATCTTAATCAGAGCATGTGATCTCTCGGGTCAGGGTCCACACAGCGAGAAAGCAGATATAGCCAGGTAGAGGCTAACTAGAGTTAAGACGGAGGCAGAGTGATTAAAAAAAAACAAAAACCTTAAGATTCTATTGCCATTAATTCCCAGGCATCAATGATAAGAATGGGGAAAAGGAATAGAAAGAAAAGACAAAGAATGATCCAGAAAGAAAAAGATGAAATAAGATAAGTTTTTATTCTGTCCATTGTCAGCTGAGCCTCTGAATAACTGTCTCTATGTCTTAGCTCTCCCTTGTCTTCTTTGCGTCGGATTAATCACTGTAAAAAATATTTTAGGGGCTCCTGGGTGGCTCAGTTGGTTAAGCATGTGACTCTCGATTTTAGCTCAGGTCATGATCTCAGGGTCCTGGAATTCAGCCCTGCCTCAAGCCCCACAGCACAGAGTCTGCTTGGGATTCTCTGTCTCCCTCTCCCTCTGCTGCTGCCCCCACTCATTCTATAAATAAATAAATATCTTTTTTAAAATATTTTAAATTCTTTGGACAGCCATAATGCTAGCAAGTTCATTATATCCTAGGTTATGTTTTTGTTAAAATATTATTGCATTTGAGTTTATCTAACATTACCCTATGAATATAAGGAGATTCTGATCCAAAGATACTCTTCTTACAAATGCCTAGAAGTAGATATTCCACAGAGAAAACATTAGCTAGATGTGTTTAACTAAGAAACAGCAAGGCCCGATTTCCTACAGAACCCACACGTTCCCACCCTGAATTATAGAAGTGGACTGAAGCTTTGCCGGTGATCATCATGATGGGTCTGATGATGCTCTGAGGAGAAGAGACAGTCCTCAGAAGGAAGCAGACCACAGACCACTGGTAGCAGATGCTGCGGGTAAGCCAGCCACATGCCCCCGTCCCTACTGCCAGGCCAGGCTGACCAGACTCTCCACGGACACTCCGGCATCTGTATGTGGGAGGGCTTCTCTGGCTGCCAGATTCCACCTTTCCACCTGTGCGGATGTGCCCAGGAAGCACTGGCCTCATGATGAGCCCTCCAGCTATGATTGATGGGACTCGGTGTTTAATACCCCCAGCTCCTGGCCCCTTGTAGGGGAAAACTCAGAGATGCATGTTTTCTAAAGGCTCTCAGAGTTCCCCAGCGGAACTGGACTTCAGTTCCCTGGTCATAATTTGCCCACAAAGGAGAGTTTTACCAGCTAACTTTCCACTCGGTCCCACTTCCCCATTCCCTTTCCAAGTATTTCTTGTATTACTTCCCAAATATACTACTTGGACCCAAATCTCAGGGCCTGCTTCTGGGGAATCTAAAACAGGATGCCATTTCTCTTGCAGAAGTGTTTCTACTCATGGTTCCTACTCATGAACGGCCCAACTCTTGGCGCCATAGTCCCTCTTCATTATTTCTTCCTAAGTACAATCCAAGGCCATGACTACCTCACTATAGTATTAGGTCACATTTCAGTGGTGAACAAGAAGTGACTGGCATCTGTGATTTGTGAATCAGCTCTCCTAATTAACATTCTTACTATATTCTTCCATTCTCTTTTTATGGAATCATAGTTTAAAAGAGATTAAGTTACTAGTGAACTTTCTGGTAGTCTGGCTGGTGAAGATAGTCATTGTCTTCTGAAATATCATTTTAAAAACATTTAAGACGGAACTTCACCATGTAAAAGAGTCTTGTGTTATTGTTCTCTGTAATATAAAATGCTGAGCACACAGGCCCTTCATGATCCGACTCTGTTCACATCATCTCTTACTTTTCAGAAGTCTTAAAACCCTAGAAATAATTTCCACTTACACAGAACTGGTGTCTTGGGAAGAAAGAAAGAGAGAAAGAAAGAGAGGAAGAGAGGAAAGGAAGAAGGAAAGAAGAAAAAAAGAAGGGAGGAAAAATGGGAAAAGATATTTCTCCAAACAGGATGTACACATGGCCAAAAAGAATATGAAAAGATGGTCAAGGTTAATAATCACTAAGGAAATGCAAATCAAAACTATAGTGAGGGGGCACCTGGGTGGCTCAGTGGGTTAAAGCCTCTGCCTTCGGTTCAGGTCATGGTCTCAGGGTCCTGGGATCGAGCCCTGCATCGGGCTCTCTGCTCAACAGGAAGCCTGCTGCCCCCTCTCTGCCTGCCTCTCTGCCTACTTGTGATCTCTCTCTCTGTCAAATAAATAAATAAAATCTTTAAAAAAAAACTACAATGAGATAATATTTAACACAATAAAAAATAAATTTTTCTAAAGAATGGCTACTATAAAAAAATTATTAAAAAGGTAAAACAGGGGGTGCCTGGGTGACTCAGTTAAGCATGCAACTCTTGATTTTGGTTCATGTCATGATCTCAGGATTGTGAGATCAGACTCTATACTCAGTGCAGAGTCTGCTTGAGATTCTATTCTGTCCTTCTCCCTCTGCCCTTCCCCCTCACATGCTCTCTCTCAAATACGTAAGTAAATCTTTAAAAAGTAAAAAAAATTAAAACCAAAAACATAAATAACAGAAAGTAGCAATTGCTGTTGAGGATGTGGAGAAATTAGAACCGTGTACAGTACTGGAGAAGAGTGTAAAATAGTGCAGCCTCTATAGCAAACAGTATGTCGGTTCCTTAAAAAATTAAAGATAGAAATACCCTATGATCCAGCAATCCCACTCCTGGGAACATAACCAAAAAAAAAAAAAAAAAAAAACCTGAAAGCAAGGTTTCAAACACATATTTGTACACTAATGTCTATAGCAGCTAAAAGATGGACACAACCCAACATGTCCATCAACAGACATGAATGGATAAACAAAACGTGGTATGCACATACAATGGAATTCCAGCCTTAGAAAGAAAGAAAAATCTGAGCCAAGCCACAACATGCAGAGCCTTGCAGACATTAATTACGCTGAGTGAAAAAAAAACAGTCACAGGAGGGCAAACACTGTGTGATTCCACTCATAGAAGGTACTGGGGTAGTCAAATGCACAGAGAAAGTAGAATGGTGCTTATAAGGGATGGAAGAAAGGAGAGAAGGGGAATTACTGTTTCCTGAATACAGAGTTTTAGTTTTGTAAGACGAAGAGAGTTCTGGAGACGGTTGTACACTGATGTGAATATGCTCCATGCCAGTGAACTATATCCACAGAAGTGTTTAATGGGAAATTTCCTGTTATGTGTATTTCACTACAAGTCTTCAAAAACAAGAAATAAATTTAAAATCTTTTTTAAAGATACTACTGCAAAACTCGTTATTTTTCAGTAAAGGAAATGCATTTACCATGATAATCTTCAGAAGACTGAAAGTATGAGAATCATGGTTAACGTGTTGTTAATGAGCACCGTCTCTTTCACAGGTAAGAGCCAGAAAAGGAAGAAGGCACAGAGAGAACAAGTGGTTTGCTTAAAGTGTTATTAACCAGCTGCAGCTTCAGGGTAGAACCTGTCCTCCTGACTCCTCATCCACAGACATCTTCGACCAATAGCATGTTATTTCCTGTGTCTTTTTTGAAGACGTTATTTCAAACATGTTTTCCTAAATTCTGACTCCTTTAAAAAATGTTCAGTATTTTAGGGGTGTCTGGGTGGCTCAGTCGGTTAAGTCTCTGCCTTTGGCTAGGTCGCCATCTCAGGGTCCTGGGATCGAGCTCCAGGCTGGGCTCCCTGCTCACCGGGGAGTCTGCTTCTCCCTCTCCCTCTGCCACTCCCCCCTGCCCCTGCTCTCTCTCTCAAATAATTAAATAAAATCTTTAAAAATATATAGTCAATTTTTTTTTAATTTCCACTGTATAGTTTCCTTTTGAAATGTTCCTGAAATCTGCTCTAGGGGGGACCAAACAGAGCAGCACAATGACAGATGAGCTCATCAGTAAGCTATTCTGTAGAAGCAGTTGGGTCCTTGGCCCTTAAAAAAGCTTGCTCCATAGGGATGATAAATCTGCAAATAATGACTTCTCAGGAAAATCCTCAGCTGTAACCAGAAGTTCAGCTCATCCCATGGGCCACATGCAATGCTATTGCTTGGGAAATGCACACAAGCCTCACCACAAAATCATGTATTACCTGAATTCTTCCTCCAGGTTAGGAACCACTGAGCTGAAAAATCCCCTAGGGCCTTCTAGTTCATGCCTCTGTTTTATAGCTTAAAATCAACTTTTACACAGAGTTAGTAGAGCATTTTTTTAGAATCCCCAGCACAAAACAGGCCATTATTGACAGAAGACACCATTTCCAGTGTCTAAAAACCCTTAGCCCAATTCTTTTACAACCCTAAATCATGGTAACATGCAAACACATTTCACCTAAGCATATATAAAGTTGTCTTTCTTTGTGTATTCCTTTGATTTTTTTTATATCTTTTCCAGTGCATTTGATCTTCTCAAAGTTGCTCTGAATTATGTAAAGATATTGTGCTTGGTCAAAGCGTACTTGTAAGAAAATGGATCCATAGAGAATTATATCACTGACCTAGGAGTCCCCCACTTTGTAAGAAACTGCAAGACTAAAAGCCAGGTGATGTTTTGCCTTATACCATGTGGTGAAATCCACCTTCCTGCTGCTTGCTTAAAAGAATTTATGAGTCATATACACATACACATATCAATATATTTATACAGATATTAACATTTATACACATACTAAAAGCTATATAACTATATATATACACGTAAGTTAAAAATATTAAGTTAGTGTATGTGTGCTTATGTATTCCATCACCTGATGGCTATTTTAAGAAGTTCTAGAATAAGAGGCATTTCTGATTTTAAAACTTATGGATTGGTAAATAAACTACTGTATAACTATATGTATTACAGATATTGGAAGTGATGTGGATATATATAGGTTGACATGAACATATATTGATAATATATTGATTAGCGAGAAAATAATTACAATATTATACATAGTGTCATTTTATTTTTGGAAAACTTGGAAAAATACTGAAAACTTAGAAAAATATTGGAAACATATACACCAAAATGTTTAAGTGATCACCTGAAAGTGGTAAGACTGTGATTCATTTAAATGAATAAACTATCTTAATTCATTTCTTTCTTTCTGTCTGCCTCCTTATCTCTCTTTTTTCATTTTGCTTAATTTTATTTTCTAATTTTTCTAAATGAACACATATTATTTTATAGGATTTTTAAGCACTTTCGAAATTAATTTAAATTTCCAACGAGCAAAAAGATGGATTGTATCAAAAACAGAGCAAGTAAAACAGAGAGAAGGTGTGGAGATGTGTGCAGAAGTCCTATGAGGAGGGACAGTGCCACATCCCCTGAATGGGCATATCAGCCAGTGCTGTGAGCTAAGGGGATGGTCCTCTCCTACAACCCAACCTACACCATTAAGTCTGGTATCCTCTTCCAAACTGGCAGTGCCCAATCATGTCACTGCTTTCTGAGAACAAGACAAAAGAAACAAAGGATTTCACAGTCTTGGTGTTTCACAATTGATTATGTAAAGTTAGGAAAGATTTTCAAGGAGCATCATATTGCCAACACAAGTCATTGTTCCCACATCATATGAGTTGAGCAACAAGAAGTTATTAAAAACAGCCTGCCCCAAATATCAACTGAGCTGATCCTAAGCTTTAATGGAAGACCATTATTCTAGAAATCCATTCTGGGATCTACGAAGGAAAATGAATGTAGCACACAACAATAGACAGCATCAGAGACAATAAATAAATTAAACCAAAGTCCCCTTTAAAGATCTTTCCCACATGCCTGAAATTTTTTTTAATATTTTATTTATTTGTTTGACAGACAGAGATCACAAGTAGGCAGAGAGGCAGGCAGAGAGAGGGGGAGGCAGGCTCCCCACTGAGCAGAGAGCCCAATGCGATGCGGGGCTCAATCCCAGGACCATGGGATAATGACCTGAGCCAAAGGCAGAAGCTTTAACCCACTGAGCCACCCAGGCACCCCATACCTGCAATTCTAACAAGGGAAGTAACAGAATTCAAAATGTCCTCAATTATTCTTACATTCAGATTTTTTAGTGGTACGTAAACAATCCTCACCCATGAGTGGTCACCCTGAGGTAAACTGCTCACTTACAGCGGCTAAAACATCCTATGTTGCCCTATGTCAGTATTACACCTTCCAATTTCCACTTTGGGGCACTCTAGTAACTCCAGGAACATATACTGGCAAAGAGTTCATGAATTTTACACAATTAGTCTGAATTGCCTTCTCTGAAGAAACATTTTTAAATATTGGAATTTTGTTCAGGATATACTCAGAATTTGGTTGTTGACTAATAATAAATGAAGCTCAAATAAATTAGAGGCTCATTATTAATAAAGTATCTCATTTTTGGCATAATTAACATAAGTTTTTGGTATAAAAACATAAGATGCTCAATAATGCTTTGATTCATTGCTTTATATAACTAATTGATGATTAAGCAATATAATAAGTAATTCACTCAAAAAATACTGGTCCCCACTCTGTGCCTACCAGTTCTAGGCTCTAGTGGCACAGTTTAAACGAGAAAGATAGAATATACCTTCAGCTGTTTACACTGTAATTGGTGAAAGAACAAAAAAAGAATATAATAAGCTCTGTTTGAAGTATTCATAAAAATCCTCAGAAATTTTTTCCAATCTATGGTAAGCTCATGCAGACATTTTTCCAGAATCTATGCTAATAGGTGATTGCTAATGAAAGGTACAGAAGACTTCAATGTGTTTCTCCAAAGGAAAATGAACTCATTCTTTTTCTTATCTGAAAGAAAGACACTTCACACTCACTGAAACTTCCAGAGGACTTGTCTCACAGAAAGAGAAACTCTGGCTTTCAAGTATCATTTTCTAAAAAAGTAAATTCTACCTAATCTAAAAACTGATTAGATCTTTGCTATAGAGATTCTCATAAAACTGACTCCAAGAAAAATCCCTTCCTCCAAAATTCACATGCAGTGCACATGCGGCTAAAGACCAAAAACACATGATACAGACCCAATTGCTTGAATTCACAGGCACATGAAACCATTCAGATGGTGAGAGAGGAAGCAGGTCACTGTTGGGCAGGCAGATTGGAGTCTCAAAAACTGAAAAGTCTGCATAATATGGATTAAACAGATATTAACCTCAAACCTCTTCAGTTCTCCTGAGATAAAAAGTTGGTCGATTCACCTCTTCTAGGTGAAGTCCGGGGGCTCCAAGCCTCCCCTGAGTTGTTGATGCAATAGAACAAATGAAATCAATGAACAGTTACGGAACTACCAAACAATACAGGTTTCTGGTAATTTTATACAAATAATGTACAAAACTAAAAGAAACAGTAAAAGACCAAAACTGTAAAAGACAATGAGTCTAAAGGAAATTCACAGTTTTAACAATCTTTTTCCTCCCTCAGTTTTTATATTATTTTCTCAATCTCCCAGGCTCCAAAACTTGGAATATTTCTTATTTTAGCCTCAAATGTTTTGTGTTTTATATCCAAGCATTCAACAGACTTTGCCATTTCTGACTGTTAAACATGTCCCACATTTTTACTGTATCTACTACAGGCTAGGAGTTCCCATCTCAGTACCTGCATTTTGTCATATCTAACTGACTTTCTGGAAGCTCCTTTATTCTCCATACATCTCATTTACTATTGCCAGGTTAATATTTTCACTTGCTAATTTCATTAGATCATTTTCAGACTCAAGAACCTACAGTGGCTCCCTATTATCTACTGGACCAAATCCACATTCCTGCACGGTGCATTTGATGCCCTCATGTACTGGCCTTGTGTCACCTCTCAGGGGGGACACCAAACAGCCCAGGGAAAAGAGCCTGGCCTTGGTATTGGCAAATCATGTTTTTTAATCTCAGCTCTGCCATTTACTGCTTATGGGACTTTGAGCAAGTTACTTAAATTCCCTAAGCTTCAGTAAACTCCCTTGAAAAATGGGAATAATAATATCTGTCTTGCTAGGTTATGGGAATTCAGTATAATGCTCAACACAGTGAGTTGGCACTGCTCATTTATATTTTCATTCCTTTGTTCACATAGTCTCCCAACTGGAATGCCCAACCCCCTACTCTTCTTCCCTGGAGGGGAAAAAAAAAAGAAAAAAAAAAAGCTGTCTTCCAAGGCAGATCTTAAGAGAACCTTCTCCCTAAAAATTTTCTATATTCACTGCAATGCACAGAAATAATGTTTTCGGGTTGGTAAAAACTGTGTTTACCTCATAAAGGAAATCTTTGACCAAGGAAATCACGCAGCTTGGAAAATGATTTAAAAAAAAAAGGGAAAAACATACCTTTTGGATAGGACAAAAAGAGAGAGAGAGAGAAACTTCCAGAGATTTAAAAAAAAAAATCACTGTGGCAGAACTCCCTCACATTTGGCCCATACTATTTCTCCTAACCTAGAATTTACAGAATTCATCTGTATTGCTCAATTCAGATCATTTTTTAACAAATCTTTCTTTGATTATGTTATTTATATAGCTCTTTCTTCTCTACTAGTCTAGAAGCTCTTAATAGAAGAAATGTAGACTCTTGTTTTTTATTCCTATAATTGCATTTACAACTGTTAGCCAAAATTATTCTTAAGACCTCAATAATCCAGTAGGAGGATATGTAGGTGGGTGGGTAGATGGGTGAGTAGGTGGATGGATGATAAAGTTTTCATGTTAGGTTCACTTAAAAAGAAAATGTTTTAAATCTACTCTCTGTAACTAATATTAAACTATGCTTTTTTAATTAAAGCCTAAATTAGGCAATGCATCCAAGTCGTATGCCAGCGTAATGTATATGTCCCCTCGATGTATTTTAACAGTCCACACACACTCTGGATAAAGCAAGAAAATACATCGCTGAGATGAGTAAATGCTCTCTGAATAGAAACATTTCAGAACCTCACTAATTTTAAATGGGTTATATAATATGCATTTACTTTATAATCTGTCTGGGTATAAATAAAATCCAAAATACCTTTCCCAGGGAACTAAGCAGGATTTTAATTAAGAATTCTCAGAAAAGAAAAATAAGTTACAGCAAAAATGGGAAAATCTAAAACCTTAAAAAAGTAAGACAGTTTTAATAACTAAGTAATAACATCTTAAGGACTTATTTTGTCACTAATTTGTAGTGACACGCCTGAAGGAATACAGTAACTCAGAATTTTGCTTCTCCTTTGCCAAAGGAGAAGTTTTTGTCAAAGAAAAGTTGGTCCCAAACTTCTCCAGCTGTGCCTTGATATCCAGGTGAAGTGCTAGTGTGCAGGAGCGTTCCCTGGGACACCTGCCATCTCTCCGTCTCCGTTTCCGCCCCCAGTCTGATGATCCTGATCAAGAGACCCTTGTTTACAACCAGGGGACATGGTTAGAAAAAAATCTTTAAAAGATATATAGCCCCTCATAAAATGTCCCCAAATGGGAGCAGAGGTATGGGACCTTCTTAGGACCATGGAGCCCTCCTAGTGTATCTCAAATTGCACCTTTTCAAGATAACAAGTGGAAATCTCTTTACTGGAAAATCACTTTCCATCAAAAGCAGTCTTTATCCACCCCATTGCTCACATTTCCCAGGGGTAATGAAAATGCTGATGATTCCTAACCCTTACATAGTTTATAAAATCAACAAATATTAATTGAGTGCCTAGCAAGTGTCAGACATTGCACTAATGATATACTTGTGGTCGTGCCTTACAGAGAATAACAATTATGGAAATCAGTAAGCCTAACAAACATGTACAAAAGAGAAAGAGGAGTATAAAACTGAGAAGAGTATATGCTGCTACGGGAACAGGCAGAGCCGCTCTGATTTAGGTCAGAGGATAGAGTAAGACCACGTAGAACAAAGGCGACTTAAGATGAAATTTGATAAGAAGGCCAGCAGGATTCTGTGGGAGAAAGAAAGACTTTTGGGCATGGAGATGATTTCTGAGCAGAGCAACAGCGTGTGCACAGAGGCTTAAAGAGAGTGTCAGCCTATGGGATGCTAACAAGGGATTTTTTTTTTTAAATTCTGTAGTTGAAGGTTGGGTGGTGAAGGGGCAGGGGGCAAAATAAGAAAGATACAGTACAGGAGACTCTCCTAAGTGAGGGAAGAAATTTATACTTTATCCCAGGGAAAAGGGAAAAAAATTGTGCAATTGCAAATGCAGGATTGTGAACAGTCTGAATTTTTAATGGCTGTACAACTTCAATATGGTTTTGTAGGACCTGCCACGCACTCTTGCATGCTGTAGCACTATCTGAGCATGTAATACAGGGTGTGAAAATGGCAGATGAGTGTCTGGACTTGACCTTTCTCAGGGAAATCCAGGTGGGACTGTCGGAGGCAGCAAAACGTCATGAAGGAAGAAGGTACACCATGCATCCATCACTAGGTAGCAGTACAACAGAGAGACACCCAGGATGGGGAGGGCGGCGCCTCTCCTCAGGTAGGTGTCAGAGACCAATAGAGACAAGCAGAGGGGTCCCACGAGATCGCCATACTTTCATCTGAGAATTGCCCTAGCTTCCACCTCTAGAGCTGCTCCCAGAACCCTACTGGGTCATTTATCCCAGTGTCTGCATGGGGTCAGGCTGGCCAATGGTAACAAGCCTGTCTGCAGAGTCAAAGGAGCTCAACGTGGTCTGTTTTCCCCCCTTACTACCTGTGTCTCTTGGGAGCTATGCACACACTCTTCCTGCATCTCAGCCTTCCCAACTTGGCGACCATTACTACCTCGGAGGGCGTTTCTGAGAAGAAAGATCATGTGTGAAAGGTACCTAGAATATCCCTTGGCATAAGAGTAGGCATTCAATAAAAGGTGGTTCTTGCTGGGAGGCTATTGGCTCCATTACCTCCCAGCATCAGGCCATGGAAGAAAGAATAAGGAATAGGGAAGGGAGAATAATGAGAAGTTTGCTCATTAGGTGTAGGTGACTTGGAAGCTACTTTGTTGAATCTGAATTCCTTGGGTGGCAGAAAGTAAATAAACGTTCTTAGCTTGAGGATATGTGTTTGGCTCTTATTTCACAGTTGACATTCATACAGATACCAGGAATATGACTGTTAATTAAGTGTTCATTGAGTAGCCTTTTTTTTCCCCGTAACAAACATATAATTAAGATGTCAGGGTATGCAAGCACACCCACTCTTGTGGGTGTGTGTGTATGTGTGTGTGCAAAGAAAGAGAATTCTTCTATAACAAAGTCATAGAATTAAGAAGTTGGAAGGTCCTTCTGTTACATACCACTAGTTTATTAGGATAATTCCAGACCAGATAACAGTAAACTCATTCTCTCTTCAATGTTGCTAATCTAACTCTATTTAAATACATGATTTGTTAACCAAATATTGCTTTATAGATTTGAGGGAAGGCGAATGAGAACTGGGTGCTTAAGTGTGTCTGGTATTCTTTCCTTTTCCTCTTTTCCAATCTTGTCTCAGCTCACACTTCTGTTCCCTCTGAAAGCAAGAGTTTCCTAACACCCCAAATAGGTAACTGTCCTCTAAGTTACTTCTGGAAGAGAGCTTTAGACAAATGAGACAATGAAGCCACATCAGCCAAATCTGTACCCATATGTGGATCAAAGGGGGCTTCCTTTAAATTCTATGAAGACAGACAGCACTCAGAACATATTTGTTGAATAATTTGAGAAAATTAATGCCATACTTATATCTGAGTTTGTTACTTACCATGGATGTGCCATGCCCCACCAATACCTAATCCTTCCAACAGCCTCTGGAAATTCCCAGAGGGTTTTAGAAGGTGTATCAGTAAGTCCTCCTGTTTTATTAAAGATTCAGATTATCACTTGCCACAACTACCCAAAAGCAAAAGTCCAAAATAATATGAAACAAGAGGAAGAAATTTATATTGACCTTAATTCCTCTGAAGAAATAAGCTATGTTCCTTCGGGAACAATTCCTGAGGATAGAAAGTGAGATCCCAGCCCCACGTTGCCTTAAACTGGGTAAAACTACTCCACATTAGACAAGAGATGATGGATGTATTCAAAAGAAGAGATGAAAGAAGAGAAGGGACATAGGAAGACACTGCATACCCTACAAGATGATTCTTTCTTGCAGCCCTCCCAAATCTTCAGTAAAGTTGTTAAAGCTTACTGAAGCCTCAAAAAAATACATTTTTATGGAACTCAAAACACCATGTTTTGCACAGGGTGAAACCAAAGCATAGGCTTAAGAACAGGGCTGGAGAGGGGTTGTAAAGAGAGAAGTGTGGGAGTGGGAGTGAGAATGCTTATTCCAGAGCACTGGAGTTGGATTTGGGCTCAGTTTTACCAAACCTTTACAGGACAGGTGCCTAGGGGCACATGGGTAACATAAATTTCTTATTAATGGTCAATGAATGTAAATTTGTCTACTAACAATCTTACCCACAAACTATACCCAGAACTTATATTATGTTCGTGATGTTACATGATCTAAAGCTCTGTTGCTTGAGTGATAGGCATCCACAAGCCATTTTAGATGTATGGTGTCATAAAAAAAAAAAATGTTCTGGCTTATGGGCAGTCCCTAGGTAAATTCCCCTTAACTGATGAAAGGACATCCATTGCTGATCTTCACTAGACCCCAAAAGAAACCCCAGCTCTCCTGAGATTGGCAATTGGCTATTGGGGGTTAGTGGAGAAAATTCGTATATGAAAAGTCCCTATTCATTCCATATTCAACAACATCATTGTCCTTAAAATGTTTCCAACCAGGAAAGATCAGCAAACCTTCTAACAATAACTTTATTTCCAGTCCTTCCCAACAGAAAACCAGCCTGTGAAGCAGACCACAGAAGGGTACTGCTAATTAAAGATAAATTAGGCAACTTTCTTCAAGCATTGTCTGATCATCCCTCTTTAATGCCATCACTTAGCATGCCAAGGAACAAGAGCCAACAGTCAGCAACACAGGGCAGGTTAGTGAGTCCAAAACCAACTCACTCAATAAAGGAGGGCAGAGGAAAACATAGTAAAGAAGGAGAAATGAAAATACACTCTATGGACTGAATTTACACCCTTAATATGTCTTAAAGCTCATGCACTTTTTTCATAGAAATCTTAATAACACAAAGTTTCCATATAAAGTGCTGCCCATGTAAATCCTGAAATGAGTACAATTTTGTCATGGAATAGTAACATTAATAGACACTGAAAACCTCCTTCAGGAAGGATATAAATTTGGACACCCCTCTCCAACAAAAGATGAGTCAAGCAGGATGATTTTTCTCTTGCATAAAATACAGTAGAATAACCTACATATCTCTTGAATCAGGAACGGTTTCTAGAACTTATTTGTTTGTTAGGTCTGTTCCAAGTCCCAGAATAAAAAATGAACTTCCCCATAGGGATCACCTGCTCTTCAGTGGTTTTTAATCCACGCTTGTCAAAGCGGTTGAAAAGGAGAGGAAGACAGTAGACTCACCATTTGATTGCTGTACCAGTATAGCGATGTTCCCTTCAGCACTACCCAGAACTTTTTCCATTTGTTGCTCAGGAAAGTTCCTTTTTCCTTTTTCTTATACAGCCACCCTTGGCAGTCAGCATGTCCCAGGTCTTTACAGGATATCCTCCTCCGACTCATGGTGAAGAACCCTGCAACAATTATATGAAGAGGTAGGTAACATATTATCCTGGTTTATGTGACAGAATGAAAGGTAACTGTTAATTGTTTACCTGTTGGGAATTGGACTTTTTACGAAGACGCATGCAAAGTAAATGCAAAAAAAAAAAAAAAAAAAGACTAATTTCTTTATTTTATTTTTAATCATTCATTTGGTGCTTAGAAGGTACAAGATAGGACCAAAGAAACAGTGAGACTAGAATGCAAGTGTTAGTCTAAGAATATTATTCAACAAGAATAAGTTGAAAAAATTAAAATCGCGAGGCTGGCAGGCACATCATTGCCCTAACACAGCTCTTTTCAAAATAATAGCAGTCATTATGCAATAGATGGAGAAGGGTTAATGCCCACCTAAACACAGCCACTTCCCGACTCAGTGCCAGCTTTTCTAAGCTTTATTGACATACCACGAGGGATTAATCCAAATGAACAGCATGCCGTCATTTCTTAAAATCGA
This sequence comes from Mellivora capensis, assembly GCA_004024625.1. NCBI lineage: Eukaryota > Metazoa > Chordata > Mammalia > Carnivora > Mustelidae > Mellivora > Mellivora capensis. The sequence continues at coordinate 25,072 of PISX010017123.1, forward strand.
TCCAAAAATAACCAAAAATTTAATCTGCCATCCACCTTCTGATATTAGCATTAAGACAGACAAAAATCTGACCCCAAAGAAGGCATCGGACAGAAAACCCACACTCATGCACACAAAAAGGGGATAAAGAAACAAAAGAGATCTAATTACCTTGAGTTTTCTTTCTCTGCTTCTGACGCAAGGGAACCTGCTGATAATGCAGGAAGGAAAGAAAAGAGGAAATTTCTGATTGTGTTGTAACATTTGTAAAGAGAGAAGGAGGGAGGGGGTGGCAGTGTTTATGAGCAGGATGGAAGCTAAAAAAAACTCCAAGCAGAGCTAAAGGGGAGCTACTCGCTGAGGCACAAAATGTGCTAATTAGAATCAGTAGACGTTGAGCTGAACCTGAAGAAAGATACAAAGACCCGCAACTCCGCATCTCTCACTAATGTTTCCTGTTTCCACCACAAGCAGCTTTCGAGCTATCACTTCAGTTAGGACAGGATGATGTGCACTGGAGTTCTTAAAAATAGTGAAATATTTCCCCTTTGAGTGTGTGTGTGTGTGTGTGTGTGTGTGTGTGTGTAGAAGAAGAAAAAGAAGAAGAAAACCAGATCCTGCTTCTTCTCCTGCAATTTCTTAAATAACACCCATTATTTCAATAAACTGGGAAGATAACTGTGATCTCACAATATTACAGGTTCACATCAGATTATTAAATCCAAAAAAAAAATTATTAAATCCATAGCCCTGCCCCCACATAAGATGATACATAAACCCCATGAATTAAATATCCCAGAAAAAGAAATTCCACAATCTCTTTTGGTGACATCTAAGCAACTCTCACCTCTACTTATCAGGAAATTCTTATCTACAGCTAGATTTAAATTACTCATTCTGTCTTTAAGCATCTCTGGATATTTCTCACATGTCTTACAGAAAATAAATTAATTTAAACTTCTACGTTATGCTAGCTCTTCAAATATTCAAATCAGACATAAGATAACATATCTGAAGTACACATCTTTCACAATACACTTTAAACAATTTGTGTCAGATCAGACTATCAGCAAAAATAGATAACAACAAAAAAAATGCTTTCAAATGACCTCGTGTATGTGTGTGCATAGAGACATTTTAGATTAAAGAAGTTTCACTTTTTCTCCACAATACCTAAGCTGAATTTACTCAAATTTAAAAGACTTCATCTTATATGTTTATAAGTAGAGAATTTGAAAACACTGTGCATAATTGCAGAGCCGCTCTCATAGTTGGCATGTAATCATAATACAACATTTTCTAATGTTACTGTAGAGGCACTTGGCTACTATATTCTACATAGTTAACTATCAATCTACCAGCTATTGTAGATGGTTCTATATGTGTGAAGAGGGAATATGATATAGGGGTAATAGGATGGGATTTGTAAATCCAGAGGCCTGAAATCAACTCCTTGAAGTCATAATTAGTAGCTGTTATTATGCAGGGAAAAGTTGATTTACCACTAAGAACCCACTTCCTCATCTGCAAAAGCAAGATATTTCTAATAATTCTAATCCTATGCATGTCATAGATATTCAACAAGATTGTCTATGAAAATGCTCCAAAAACTAAAAAACATTGTATTATTACAGATATAAGCAAATACTTTATACTAACAAAAGTTTCAGCATTTTTGGAATAAGTAGGACTTGTATTTCCTTCAGCAATGTTGATAAAGTTAATGTGCTTAAATTATATTTCCTGGGAAATCTCATACTGACTTTTTATTTTACAAGTGTTAGAATAAAATTTTATCCCTGAAGTCATCAATAATCCATCCTTGCAAGACACAAGACATAACAAAGGCAGTAACTGCCCTAAATTTAAGGCAAGAATAGATTTATTACAGTCATGACACGTGACTAAAATTTAAGCATAGGATGATGCCAACGTCCTAGTCTCAGCTCCACTTCCCCTAATCTCTCCCACCCTGACCTGCATCTTGGTCTAAAATTCCCACCATTCCCTCAAGTGGTCTCCTGGGGTCTTTTTACTATGCAATTATCTGAGATCAGGGAAATCAGTTAGTACCTATTCAAAAATTTTAGCTCAAATACATATATCATTTGGACAGTTAAAACTTAGGTGAGAGCCAGGACTAAAGGCAAAGAAGAGAGTAAATAAATTTAGATGCGGGAACAGAAGCATTCCCAAATGGTTCTGGCCCCAGAAGAACAAGGTGAATCACACTAGTCCATACAAAAATAGCAACTCTCAGAAGAACAAAAGAAAGGAAAGTGTCAAGAGGAGAATTGCAGAACCTGTGAAGGGAGGCAGCACTCAGACCATCTTGCCTCACCGAGAAACAGTGAATTTCCTCCATCTGCCCCTTCTGAGCTCCAGTGGGATTGGGAGCACTCTAGATCCTGCATCCAAACTTAGGGCTGGCTCCAGAGAAAGCCCAAATGAAACTGTAGATTTTGTCCCAATTTTGCCAAGACCAGCCCTCAGTGTTAGCTAGATTCTTGTGCCTAGGCTGGGTGAGAGTGGGCACTCCAGTCAGAAGGGCGGTGAGCACCTAACACCAAAAAAGGATTTTTTTAAAAGATTTTATTTATTTATTTGACAGAGATCATAAGTAGGCAGAGAGGCAGGCAGAGAGAGAGGGGGAGGCAGGCTCCCCGCCGAGCGGAGAGCCCGATGCCGGGCTCGATCCCAGGACCCCGGGACCATGACCCGAGCTGAAGGCAGAGACCCAACCCACCGAGCCACCCAGGTGCCCCCCAAAAAAGTATTTTTAAGGAGGGTAAAGGAGTTTAGTCATTGAGTATACCCTCCTCTGACAATACTTCCCCTAAGACAAATTATTATAAAATCTATATTAACTGTTCAAACTGTTTCCCCCGACCAGAAACAAAGTATATATTATAGAAATAACAAATCATCAGGAGTTTCAGTTTCACGTGGTGTATATGAATTTGAAACCTACCTTGGTTTACATGAGAGAATGAAAACAGTCTTGAGAACTTCAGTGAGTTTAAGATACATCTTACTCCTCACAACAGGAAATGGAACCCACGAACTAGTCAGTTTCAAAAAGATCTTAAGTGTGGTTTTTTTCACTAGGTAAGTGAAAAAAAGCCAAGCAGCCAGTTGAGCAATTTATGAGATAGTTTTTCAAAAGAGGAATTATAATTCATTATCATAACAAGTATCCAGAGCCTAATAAAATCTTCCCATTGGGATGCTGTGGGTAAAAGTGAAGAATTACTCTAAATTCTGAATTTGCACTAACTTGGTTCTAAAATATGGGGGAAATATTTCTTTTAAATATATATTTCTGGGTCACCTGGGTGGCTCAATGGATTAAGCCTCTGCCTTCGGCTCCAGTCATGATCTCAGGGTCCTGGGATCGAGCCCCACATCAGGCTCTCTCCTCAGCGGGGAGCCTGCTTCCTCCTCTCTCTCTCTCTGCCATCCTCTCTGCCTACTTGTGATTTCTCTCTGTCAAATAAATAAATAAAATCTTTAAAAATAAATAAATAAGTGTATATATATATATGTACATATATATATTTCTTTTCTACTGAAAAACACTTTTATTTTATAAAATGGTTACAAAAATTCATTTGTTTACTAATCATTTAAAAACACAGATAAACATGCAAAGGAACAAGCACAAAATATAAAAATGGAGCTCCTTTGATGTTCAATGATGATGCTAACACCCAAGTTACAGGGTAATTAGTACAGTGACTTCTAATCTATAATGTAGTTGGTAAATCTTGCAGGTACAATTTACCACCATGATGTACTAAAACCCACAGTAAGATGGTTTCTCACTCCATGAAACTTCATAATGATCCTGGTCTTTAGCAAAACTATACAGTGATATGCTAGTTAATGGGCCCTGATTTGTAGCATTTACCAGTTTCCATGGTGTGACGCCTCACATCATTGTCAATTTCAAACTACCAATACTTTAACCAAGGCACAAAATTTCTAAATATTTTACAGTCAAGTTAATTCCAGCTGACAGAGCTGTTAGGAATGTTTCTCCACAAATGGTTTTTTCCCACAAAGATCTTTTCTCCTTCCTGGAAAATTAAACTCAACTTTATAAAGGGAATTTTAAAGCTTTCAATTATTAAAATTTTACCTGAGAAAATTTATGAAAATCTCGTTTCTTTTTTTCAGAAGACTAAACACCTTAAATATTACTTAATAATTCATGTGAAATGAAAATCTCTAGTGAAAAATGGAGACAGATAATAGACATTCTAATAATAATAGACAGTAGTAGAAAACAATGACAGCTGGACGATATATAATGTTTGCCATGTGCCTGCACTGCCCTGAATCTTTTTGCAAATACCAGGATTGAATCTTCACAATTATTGTGGTTTAGGTGCTATTCTTATCCCCATCTTAAAGAAGAAGAAAATTGAAGAAATTGGATTCAGGATTTTTCGCAAAGTCACAAAAGCAAATGGTAACGTGAAGATATTTATTTCAAGCATAAAACTCACAATGTGATAGCCTCTTACGATATTTCTGTGTTTGTTGTTGATGATATATAAAGGGGTAGGACAGGAAAGCAAGGACTAGAGTATGAAGGAAAGGAATGAAAGCAGGGTGACTAGGAAGAAGAGAAGAAAGGGGGAAGAAAAGAGGGGAGAAGGAGCCAGGGAGAGGAGCCAGAGAAGTGAGCAGGGGTTGGAAGGGGAGGGTGAAGAAAAGGAAAAGTGAGAATGTAGAGGGAGAGTGGAATGCCAGGGAAAATCCTGGAGTTTCTAGCTAAAATAACTGAATAAATGACAGCAATATAGACAGCATAGTTTTAAATAGATGTGCTCAGTAGTAAACATCGAATGTGATGTACATCTGAGGCATCCAAGTGGAAATGCTCTGTCTGCATTGTACTTAAGGGTCTGGGATTTGGAGAAAATCTGGAATAAAGATATAAAATTGGGGATCATCCATGCATAGAGAGTAGGAAACTTGAGCTGGGATGAGATCACTCATGTGTGTAGAATGACAAAGAATTGAAGTCAGAATCTGAAGGAGGCCCAATTTGTTACACTGAGCTGAAAAGCCAATGAAAAGATAAAGAAAATCAGAAAGGGGATGTTACAGGAGTGAGGAAGAGTTTCAAAAGAAAGGTGAGTTCAAACCATCAAATGCTGCTGATATAAAAGAGAAAGATCCACTCTCAGGTAAATACTGAAGCCCAAAGAAACACAAGCCTCAAGGCACAACGGAAGTCACAGACAGCAGTTCATTGCAACACGGCGGCGGTAGAGCACAACTGTAGGAAGTTGAGCGCGTGTGGGTATGTGAGTGGACAAACAGTGGCACTCTCATTTACTGCTGTGCTCTATCAGAACTAGAGATGCATGGGAAAAAATCTCAGACACACTGTATTGAAAACTAAATGTCTATATTAATGCTATTGTTTGTAGTATTGTTAAATATTTCTTATGCGTGCTAAAATTGCATAGGAATGGTAAACACCACAATGTAACCTGGGGTGAATGACACAGAAATAGTAAAAAGAAGGCATCAGTAGGAAAACACAACTGTACTTACGTTTTATTACTTTAAAAATAATATCAAGGGGTGCATGGGTGGTTCTGTGGTGTCTGACTCTCAATTTCAGCTCACATCATGATCTCAGGGTCATGGGGTCAAGCCTGCATTGAGATCCAAGCTCTGTGGGGAGGCTGCTTGAGATTCTCTCTCCCCATCTTACTCTGACCTTCCCCCTGCTCCCTTTCTTTCTCAAATAAACAAATAACTCCTTAAAAATTTTAAAAAATAGTTCATAACAGGAAAGCCCACCATAGCCAAACTGTGGAAGAAGCCGAGATGTCCTTCAGTAGATGAATGGATAAAGAAGATGTGGTTCATATATACAATGGAGTATTACTCAGCCATCAAAAAGGATGAATACCTACCATTTGCATCAACATGGATGGAACTGGAGGGGATTATGCTAAGTGAAATAAGTTAAGCAGACAAAGACATTTATCGTATGTGTTCACTCATATATGGGACATAAGGAATAGCATGGAGGACCGCAGCGGAAGGGAGGGAAAACTGAATGGGAAGAAATTAGAGGAGACAAATCACGAGGGTCTCTGGACTCTGGGAAACAAACTGAGGGTTAAAGAATGGAAGGGAGTAGGGAGGATGGGGTAACCAGGTGATGGGTATTAAGGAGGGCACCTATGGTGATGAGCACTGGATGTTATACACAACTAATGAATCGTTGAACACTACATCAAAAACTATTGATGTGCTATATGTTGGCTAACTGAACATAATAATAAAAAATAATAAATAAATTAATTAATTAATAATAAAAATAACATCAAAAATTAAGAAAGAAAAAAGGAAGAAATGTGTACTCAATGAGTTAGAATATGAATACAGTTGATGCTTCTTTAACTTTTTGGATATGCCCAAATTGCTTTCAAGAAGGCTACTTACAATCTCCTGCAATATATAAAATGTTCAGTTTTCTGCAACCTCAAGTGTATTTTGGTGACTTATTTCAGAATTTCAGAAATCTTTTTACTTCTTTTTTTTTAACTATTCCATTAAGTTCTGCCCCTGATTATCCCTATTTCTTCTAATTGCTTTTTATTTACTCTGTTATTCTTTTTCTGATTCCTGCAGAAAACATTTACCTCATTTATTATTATTCTTTATTTTTAGTAATATGCTTAGAGCTATAAATTTACCTGCAAATTCTACCTATACCTCCCTGTTTTTCAATTCTAAGTAATTTCTTTCCATCCAGTGAGATATTCTAGAATGTACTTGTAAATTTCCTAACATATAAGAACTTTTTAATAATTTTTTTCTTTTTGAGTTCTAACTTCATTGCTTTTTGTTCAGAAAGCATAATCTTTATGACACCAACTTCTTAAAATGTGTTAGCATTTATTTGTGACTTACTACATAGTCAAATTTTGTAAGCATTCTTTGTAAATCTCAAAGTTGCTAATTTTGTTCCCTAAGTATTTCCTGTCTCTATGCGAGTCTTGTCACCAGAGCTATAACTTTGTTAGTATTTCGATTCCTTTATTTTCAATCTTTCTGTGTGGCACTTTTGTGTGTATGGTTTTTTATTTGTTTATTCTTGCTATTTCTTTTCTTTTCTTAATTTTTCTGTTTCTTTTATAAGCAGTCTATGACTAGATTTTTATTTTTAAAAATATAATTACATGTGCCTCTTTCTAGGTGTTTAATCTACTAACATTTACTGTAACTTCATCTTGTATTGTCAGCTTACATTTATTTTTTCCCTTTCTTTCATTTCCTTACATGCTATTCCACTGATGTTCAGTTTCGTATTTCTAAATTCATGGTGAATAGAATGTGTAATCCAGCACATTTTTAACTCCTGCTTCAGTGTCTTCTCTCTTGGCATGATAGTCTAGATTTTCATTTTTCTATTAAAATGTTATAATTATCATCATTACTCATCAATGGACAATTAAATTTAGTGACAAGTTATCAATTTCTGTGATCATCTGTGTATCCTTTATCAAATGTCTATCTGTTGGATTCACTTTTCTTTTTATAAGGGTACCTCCTTTAACAGTCCTTTTATTTTTATTTTTTTCCCTAGCTTTATTGAGGTATGATTGGTATGCAAAAAACACACATAATTAATTATACGCATACAATCTAGTGAGCTTGGACATATGTACGCACTCATGTTACAGTCAAATGTATCTATCACCTCTAAGAGCCATATCTCCCGCTTTGGTAAGAAAACAACATGAGATCTACCCTTCCAAAAAATTTTTGGGTGTACAATACCTTATTTTAACAGTCCTTTAAATGGGGATTTGTAGGTAGCATATTCTTAATCTTTATGTAAATAATGTCTTTATTTTGTCTGCAAAATTGAATGACAGTTTAGCTGAGTATAAAACCATTTTCATCTGACACTTTGAAGATCCTGATCATCTGTCTTCTCTCATTCATTATATTGATGAAATCGCTGCTATGAGTCTGTCAATCTTTGTACATGACCTATCTTTTCACTCTTTTAATACATATTTATCATCCTTGATATTCTGTAGTCCCACCCGCCCTTCTCTCCAATGTACCCATGGCTCCCTCTTTATCAGTTTGGAGATTACCTCTACTGGGTGCAGAATCATTCCTACAGTCATGTCCTGAGGTGAACATAAAGTATCTTGCATATCCAGTCACAGACCTAGCTGGTGACTAGTTTCAGCTCCTGATTTTGAAGTTATGTCTCTGTTTCCTCCTTCCCTAACCTTTAGGGGGCTAATTGCATAACCTCATGCACTGGTTTGACAAATGCTTTCATCCTTAGCCCCTTTCACAATTGGGGGAACCCCCATTTACTTGTCACTGAGAAGTGAATATGGCTCCCCTCATATTAAGTGGAGCATTTTTTTAACCCCCTTAATC